>VCCN01004562.1:3143735-3156808 GCA_006491835.1 Architeuthis dux | reverse complement strand
CATTTTCAATCTGCCACATTTAATGATCATTTTTAAATACCATAATTTGCAAGTGTGATACGCATTTAAATAATAATGTTTATTTTCAACAAGCAATACTGATTTGCTATTGTGAAAGTGTTTAAATCTGGACATTTCTCTAATTTATGAGATGAAGTATCATTGCTACTCATTATTTCCTGCAGTCTATCATTCTCCTTAAACTCTAAATTCTTTCTTTCAATCTTAATGTCATAAATCGCTTGATACCGCTCCTAATTGACAGTAAAACTCTTCTGTGGCGGAGATGAAATTCATTAAAATTATTATGACAGATACAATGAAAAAATTTACCTAAAGGTGAAAAGAGTTAATTTGATCAGTAGTTATTCCCCATGATATTAATATTCGAATTTTCTATTATTGTCTATCTGGAAGTAAGACTTCTCTCTCGGGTCAATTCAATCACTTTTCTTCTTACACAATGATTTTAGAAGACTCCTTTAGATATCAATTAGGCACTTTTGAAAATCTACAACATTAAAAAAAATAATTTTATTTTCCATTTTGACATGATGTGTTGGCAAGGGTAATACATTACTGGCTGTTTTTATTGCTCTTGGCTGGAAGTGTCATTTGATAATGTTTCCTATTTGATACTGTTAGAGCAATTGTGTATTTACAGGTCTATTTCAGTATTAGAAAAGAAAAGTCGAGCCATACTGATATATCAACTGCTTAGAAGATACATTGTTCTATTTGAACAGAATTAAACTGTATGATTTTTATTCATTAAGATGTGCAGTAAACAAACATGCATGGTGTAAAAACTGTTACATGCATAAATTAGCTAAATTGCAAATGGTGTCCCATTAATGTATAGCTGTATTAATTCTGTGAGCCACCACTTTCTTTATTCAGGAGAATGTTAGCCTGGAGAAAATCAATGAGTAGCAGTTTTGTGTGTGTATTTAAAGATTTAACAGATGTAAATGTAATCCTGCTGTTTCGAAAACATGTATTCTTGTCTTTGTCTTTAATTGAAACTTCAAACCAGTTCTCATCAAAATCTTTCATCAAGTCAAAAATGCAATCAAGGAAATAACTCTTAACATCTATCCATGAAAAACCCTTTTTTTTCTCTTTCCTCAGTAGGTGCTGGGGTCAGTTTTCTGTTTATGTCATATTGCAAAAAACTCTTTATTTCTTGTCAACATCATGATTTCAAATCGGAAATGTTAATTTTATATATCAATTTGGTTTAACATGATGTGATAGACAAACGGTTAAAAGTTTACTCACCTGAATTAGGTTAGGATTAGTTCTTGTTCTTGTTAAATAAAGTTTAACAAAAAGGCAAATTCTAAATGGATTAATAGAAACTAGCTTATTTGGGTGCATCAGTCAATGTATCAAACTTACCTTTGGCCACTGAGATACATTAAAATCCTCTCCCCATAAACTCTAAGCTGTAATCGGACATATTAATCTTTTAGTACTCTGCATTCTTTTTCAAGATTTTGTGCACATAGTAACTTTGAAAGTCTGTAACTTGTGTGTCTCTTCAGGTATAACTAAAACTGATAACACAACCAAGAAATTCAAACATACTATCGTTCGTTGATCGGAGTTGCCTGCAGTAGCAGGACAAACTTGCTCAGTGAATGAAGTGCCTACAAAGTGTTAAATGTTAAATGAATATTGCTTCTAACTATTGTGTATTTAAAAAGAGTATTAACCCGTTATAGGGCACACCTAAACCTTTTTGTATGTTAAACTAGACTTAATTACAAGATATTTTCAGTTGCAAGTTTTCTGAAATTTCTTTTGTTTGTGGGGGCAAAATGCCCTCTGATGAAGTGATCATATATGGTGCCTCGACCAAAAAATAGAAAATATAAAAAAATTAAAGTAGAAAGTTAAATAAAACATAGAATTAAAGAATAACATTCAATATAATGAATAGATACAAAAAATTGATATTAACATTTTATTGTGAGGGCCAAAAACAGGCTAATTTAATGGGTTCTGTCTTTGTTCAAACACAAGTGTACTTTGCAAAGCTTGCAGACCACATTAGTGTGGATTATGTTGTCTTTGTGGCTACAATATTTGCATGTGGCTAACAGGTCCTCAGGTGATCATATATAGTCACTTGCTCCATAAAGGATTAAGCTTAAATCTTCATTTAGCCATTACATATTCTATGATCTTTAATCCAAACTGGGAAGGTAAAAAGAAGATATTTTTACAATATGGCACAAAGAGAAAACTGACTGTTCCTATTTGAAATGCTATGTTTTTCACTTGTCATATTAAAAATTCTATTCTAATAACATCCCATAATACCCCAATGACTTAACACAAATATAAAATGTCATTTGCAGTCAATTGCTTTCTACTCTTGAAACTTGAGTAAAACTTTCTTTGAGGGAAAAATGTTCCATACATATTTACATATATACTTATTTATATATATTTTTATAGTTTCCTCATCTGTTCAGAACCTTAAATTTTTTAACTCCATATTACAAGTTTTTATTCATCATATGTAAACATTTGTCACCAAGAAATTTCTCTTATCTTCTGCGGATTTGAGGACATTTTAAAATCCCATCCTACAACAAATCCTCTGATCACCATTTGCAGGATCGTTATTTGAATAATCAAACTATTTGTCCAGTTCAATTACTTTTGAAATTAGTATTTTAACATTTTAGGGGAAAAGGTCTAAGGATTAATTTCTTTTATTACTCCAAACCTGTAAATTCAAATTAAAAACGAATTGAATTTTGACATTCAAGGCAGATAACAATTGAAATTTAAAAAAATAATTGTCATATAATTGTAGGTTTCCCTAGGACATTTAAATATTGAAAAATGAAAAACTGCTTTAAACTCGTGATGTATTCTTAAAGCTGAATGTTGTTTCGATTTTTAGATATTGGAGTTTAGTTCTCTTGATTTTTTATTTTTTTTATTATTGCGATATTCTTATTACAATATACATTGAATACAATGTTAAACGTCTTACATAGCGTATGAAATATACAAATTTTAAATCTCCAGAGTTTTAATATATTAATTATTATGTATAACATATTATGTATAACAATATACATTGAATACAATGTTAAACGTCTTACAATATACATTGTTTTATATATTATTTTTTTTATTTGTAGCTTTGTAACTACAATCTGATTCCAACTGTTATTTGGACAATCAAATCTCTTCTTCCCATCTTTGATGTTCTCAACACAACGTTTCGGCCGATGCATTCATCATCCCTTGTGAGGTGTATAATTCAAGAAAAGAGACAAAACTGCCAAAAAATGGATTGTTCTGGTTGGTACATTAATAAACACAATTTTTCTTCACGTGGAAGAAAAAATAAGGTTTTCCTCTTTTCTTGAATTATACACCTGACGAGGGCTGAAGAATGGATCGGCTGAAATGTTGTGTTGATAACATAACGGATGGGAAGAAGAGATTCAATTGTCTGAACAAAAGTTGGAATGTTAATGACTCTTTGCAAAGTAAATACAATAAATCTAATGACATAAATACTATTAAGAAAGATGAATTTAAACTGAAACATACCAAAAGAAAAAAAACAGAAAATCCTGCTCCCAAACATGGCTAGTCCTTGGTGGAATGCAAGTAACTCCTATTTGCTATCTTTTTATTTGTAAACTTAGAAAGTAGAAGTGGGGAGGAGGTTGTCGTTGACAGCGATGGACTACCTTAGACTAAAAACCAGAAAATATTTCCGTAAAGTTAAAAATTCCTTCTTGCTATTATTCCTTTTAGTTATCATTTTAAAAAGAAATTTTTAAATTATTTTCAGCTTCCAAATTTCCTTTGCATTTACAGTAAGACTACAACTGCTTTTTTATCTTTCTAAATGAAAGCTAATTCCTCATAATAAACAGAACTATGCGCATGTTATACCGAATCGGTGAAATTGCCTGATTGGCGAAATTTTAACTTTTTGTTACAAAAAATAAATAAATACATAGTTTTAATTTGATCAAAAGTTTATTTAATCAAAACAAGGATATAAAACAACTTTTTCAAAAGTTTATGTAATCAAAGTGAAATCAAACTTATTTTTACAAAAAATAAGTAAATTTTGCCAATTAGGCAATTTCACCGCTTTCACTTTTCACATATATTCTAATCATACAAACATTATTTATATCATTCTCTATTAACCTAAGGTTCTCGGACTGAGGCAGGGAAGGTAGATATAAATATACAGTTGCCTTTTGGATTAGTAAGCTAAACCACATTTTCTCTTTTAAAGTTATAAGAAATATAAATAAAGATCTACTTATAAAATATATCAAGTATATTTGCAAAATTCCATGAAATGATATATAAATAAATTTTTGAATAAGTAGAGTGAATCATTTGGATTAAATAGGCTTTAAAGTCATTTTTGGTGTATTTTGAGTTGATTTCTATTAATATTTATCCAGTTATTTAGATCTGTATTACATCAGGGAATATTTGTGGCTTAGTTTATAATTTATATGGATGAAAATTTAAATTTTCATTTTTAGCCATCAGGATAGTTTTATGTGAATATTTCAAGTATCCTTTTTATAGAAATGGTACTTTTTATTTATTTACTGATTTTCCAGATGACAGGAGCCGTGGGTAAACTTAAAAAGGTGCAAAACTAATCAGTCTTTGAGAACCTCAGGTAGAGGAGGTAAAACATCCGTTTATGCCAATCGTTTCATCGACCAAACAATACAAAAATCCATATTTATCATCCTGCTGCAAAAGCTTAAATCATTTTTTTGTTTCCTGTTTCACAACAAACTCTAAAAACAGTTTTTTTTCTTTTTTTTCCCCCCCTAAGCCAGAAGTGTTAAAAAAACTTGTGGCCTTTGCTACCGGGTGTCACTTTTGATTTCTTCTCTTCTTCACTCTTTAAAAAAACTGACATTAATTTATCTATTTTTACTAAATGTTTTATGAAAACTGAAACATGTTTGAAGTAAAGGTATGCATCATAAAACATTGGATTTTCTTGTTTTTTTTTTCATTTTTCGTTTTTGCAATGCACATATTTAATTCCAATTTACAGGTGGGTGATCAGTGGTGCGGCTGGCGTAAAGGTTAGCTGCACAGACAATGGAATTGGAGTTCTGAAAAGTAAGGTATAAACATTTACTAATCCAACATGTTTATTACTACTTTTTATTAAATTTAACTAGTTTTTACCTTCATCCTAATTTTAGTTGTTTTTATACAACTTATTAAATCGGGCCACTATTTCTATGGCAATGAATAACAGCGTCAAATTTAATAAAACAAGTGGTGTGTTAAAATACTTCATCCAATAATAAGTTGTATAAAACCAACTAAAATTAGGATGAAGGTAAAAACTAGTCTAATTTAATAAAAAGTGGTGTTACAATACTTTATCCAATAATAGATTGATTTATGTTTATTATTATATAAATAAAACATTGTACCTATGTTACCAGCACTACTATGCTACTTTTCCATGTAGTTGTCATCGAGATTGATGCACTTGTCATCGAGATTGATGCACTTGTCACATCGGTGCAAAAGTGCATAAATACCCATCTCGAAGAAAGTGGTGTCAAGTGACTGGAGCCACCCATATACCTCTGGGACTTCCCGGAGCACATGATCACAGGCGACGAGACCTGGGTGCATCACATTTGCGTAAGGGTGTCATCCTCCTGCACAACAATGCCACTCCACACACAACCAACCTGACAAAAGAGTGGCTCCATCAATATGGTTGGGATGTTTTACTGCATCCACTGCATAGTCCTGACTTGGCTCCTTCAGATTATCATCTGGGCCCCTCAAAAGACATTTATCCGGGAAGCGGTTTCACTCGGATGACGAGTGTTGTTGCAAAGGTGCAAGGATGGCTCCAGTCGCTTGATGCCACCTACTTCGAGGAATGTATTTATGCACCCGTGCACCGATGGGACAAGTGCATCAATCTCGATTGCTACTTTTCCATGTAGTCGACTAGTAGTGCTGGTAACATATGCACAATGTTTTATTTGTATAGTAATAAACATGTGGATTAGTAAATATTTGTACCATACTTTTCAGATATCCCTCATGGCAGAGCAGACTGGGCTCTCTTCGGAGGTAACCAGTCTCCGGGAGGATTCTGGACAGAAACCTCTCTCCTATGCCAAGCATGGTGAGTGCGGCACTACCCTTAGTCAAAACCACAATGTCACCAGACAGGGGGGTGGCTTCCTCCTTTGGGAGTGAGAAAAAGCCTGATGATGATTAGCTTTCAGATGACAAAATAAAATTTTACATTTTAGTTTTTTTTCTATTGAGACTTGACATTTATTCACATCACCACACGATATAAAATGCAACACAAGGTTAGATTTTTAATGGATGTTTACTGTATTCCACAGAAAATAAAAAAACAGCACTAGGTTAATCTATTTGATGAATAAATGTTTCATCAAATTTTTCCCTATGATATAAAATACTAAATTGTAAATGTATTGTACTCTGTTTTGAAATCACTTTCCCTTGATTAATTTAATCTCCATTTCTAACTTTTTATTTGTACTTTAAACCCCTTCATTACCGGACTGGGGGGTTGGGGAGGAACAGGTGTCCGTTAATACCGAACAATCAGCATTACTGAATTATGTATTAAAAAAACAAAATAGCAACAAAAAAAAAAAAAAACCCTATAAAAATATCCCAAATGCATACATGAAACAATGTCAATTATATTTATTCAGTAAGAGAATATAAAATAATTATAAATAAGGGAAATAAGACTAATTTTATTTATAACACCACACATTTCTTGGTAAAACCAGTACCACCTCTTTGTTTGGAAGTCATTGTATGTGATAACGTAAGGAAGCACAATAAATCCAGGGGTCATAAAGGGAGTGAATTAGTAAAACACTGCCGCCACTGAGAGTGTAAATAAAGGAGGCGAAAGTTCTAAAGCAGTGCTGTGTCTGCCGCCTCTCAGTCCGGTCACTTTGCAAACTAACAGACCGGCAACAACTTTTTGTTGGGTATTTCCGAAATCCGTCAATAAGAGGGTTTATAGTAAATAGTATTTCTCTTGAGAATAAGTTTCTAGATCTTGGCTTATGCAAAAAGATCGAACCTGTTTTGGAAAATAGTCCTAAATGCAAAATTTATTAAAAACAACCTTATCTCTTTATTGGCAGTGCTATATCATGTTTTTATGAATACACTAGTTAATTCACGGATACTTTGAATTTCTACGAGATGGTATTTTTGAAAAAGAAACTACTGGTTTGATTTCAGTAGAAGAGTCCTTTGTTTCAAAATGGTGAGTTGGAGATGTTTTCATCAGCAAAATTGTTACCTTTAAGTGGAAGTGTCCATTGTTACAGGCAGAGGGGGGGGGGAAATCACAGTTCATTATGTAAAGTAGATATTGGAGAAAAAGGTGAATTGTTGATTAAAATTTCAAGTGTAGTCAGTAAAAATTAAAAAAATAAATGGACTTGGGTTAGCAATAAAAGCCATATTTTTAAAAGAAAAATTGTCTTTGCATTTAGATGTTGAAAATGGACAGAACTATGTTCATAAAAACGTTGATTTTAAAAATTAAAAAATTTTTTTTTTTAACATTTATAAACGTCCAGAACACTGAAAGAGAAAATGATCTTTGCATTTGGATGCAAAATAGAACTGCACAACAGTAATTACCAAAGTTCAGCTAAAATGAAGCCACTAAGATTTAGAATGTTCCGCAAGTGCTGAGAACGGTCTGTTTTACCTTGATCAGGAAATCATGGTTATTCAGGTTGAATGACAATTTACAAGAAATACTAACAGCAAATTTATCATAAAAATAATATGAACACACAAATACAAAATAGCTTTTCTGTTGTGTGGATGCTGATAATATAATGAACACACTAGATAAAAAAAATACTGGGTAAAGTAAAAATAAATGAAGAAAGACAAGTAAAATTAAAATTAGACTTTATTTTATCAAACAATTTTTTTGAATCCTCAAACTTTATTCTAAATGAGATTTTCATTGATGTAAATCTTTCCATTGTTCTTCTCCCAGACGCATTTTTTCTATTTTCATTCGTAGCCATTTTGGCTTGGACATTGGGATGCGATAAATGTTGGGATATTTCGGCTGCGGAGTTGGTCCTTTAAAAGGGGTCGTTCTTTTTAGTTTCTCTTTCAACACTTCTTCCTGGATTTCTTTCACATCTTTGTATCTATCCAAATATCTGAAAGGAAATGAGAGAACATCAATATTTCAAACGTTAATGGAGATTTTAGACAACTGAAACACTTTACAAAGCTTTAGAATGAAACCTGTGTGCTGTTAAAATACAAAGGTTATTACTGATAGTTGGATGTAGATTGTAACATGATATTTGAAAACTGAATCTAGTCTCAACATTTTGTTCTCAAACTGTGTGCTGCAATGATCTTCCAAGTGTGCCATGTAAATATTTCCAAATACGCAAACTTGAAACAGGGCTGATGCGTATGTATATCAGTATGCTAATATAAAGGTTTTGTTCATTGACTTCTGAAATGTTTTTGTCTAATTCATTTCATTTGTACAGTATGTTGACTTATAGTACACACCTTCAAAGTTTACTGTTAGATGGAAACAGGATGGTGATCAAACAGTAAAACCTCTCTCTTGCAATACCAATACCATATTTTAATGAAGTAAGGAGTTGGTGTGCCACATGAGTCATATATTTCCTCGGGTGCCATCACACAATAAAGGTTGAGAACCACTAGTTTAAGTAAATGACCGGATTTACTCCCCACCCCTACATAAACACACACCCTTGCCATAAAATTATGCTATTTTTGTACAAGTTGTTCAAGTCAGTGATTCTCAAACTGTGTGTTGTGGCACACTACTGTGCCGCAGTTATCTTCCAAGTGTCCTGCGTAAATTTTTCCAAATATGCAAATATGTATTTTGAGCCTTAAACATGTCCAATACAGGTATTATGTCTGTTCCACTTCCACCACAGAGTTTCGAATCCAGTAGTTTTATCACTAGATTTTGTGAAATCTCAACCTTTTTAGCAGCAGATGAAAAGAAAAAGGGGTGATGAGTACATATATCAGCATTCTGATATGAAAGTTTCATTCATTGACTACTGAAATGTTTTCGTCTAATTCATTTCAATTTTGCAGTATGTAGACTTTACAGTACACTCCTTCAAAGTTTACTGCTAGGTGGAAACAGGATGGTGATCAAACAGTTAAACCTCTCTTTTGCAATACCAATGTATATTCTGATTTTAATGAAGTAAGGAGTTGGTGTGCCACATGAGTCAAATATACTTCTTATAAAGTTTGTGTAGTAGAAAAGTCTCTTTCACGGGACACCTCTTCCGCACGACACCAGCAACGTTCGTCAGACCGCAGCCAAAAGCGAACTGTCTTTACTCCTCATAATTGGCCACTTTATATCATGGCAAGAAATGATTCAAGTGCCCATATGCAAAGTGTCTGGTGCAGCAAAACATGATCGGGGAGCCCGGATGTTCTAACATGGCTGCCACACAAAGTCTCTTCGGCTGTGGCTGGGCTCAGGTTCGATCTTGCGGTCTGCACTGTTGCCACAATTTGAGAACCACTGATCTAGAAGGTACAGGGCATTCTGTTAATCAAGATGATACACGTAATTCTAGAAGAATTCAATCAAAAAGTGCATTAATCTTCAAAAATTGATTGTTGCTAAATCTTTCCAGAACTATTGATGTCAAATGTTGGATTAAATTTAAAAACTAATTCCAGGGAATGTAATAATTCAAAATAATTGGATCGACAGATTCCGGTTTACAAAGAATGCAATATTTGAAATATAAATTTTTTTTCCCCAGAAAGTGAGAAAAATTAAACTTAATAAATTCACATCTACTTGTAATGTATTGAACAGAACTAGTATTTGCTTTTGTTTTTGTTTTTAAAATAATTCCTGAAAGCAAAATACCTGAAAAATTTAATCATTAAAAGTAGATATTATCATACAGTGATTTATTTATATTTTTTTAAATGGTAAATACCTGTTGAAGGGTTTTTGGTGTGGCCACTTTTTTTGTTCTGGGAAGTACCTTGCAGGTGAAATGAACTCAAAGGATGGTTCAGGCATTTCTGAAAATGTGAAAAAAACCAACTTTTTAACAGAAAAACTTTTATTCTTAATAAAATTTTGCAAAAAAAAGAAAGAGGAAATGGGTAATGCAGACACATGAACACAAAATAGCTGTTCTGCTGTGGGGCTGCTGATAATATAACTACAACTACTATTACTGATGCTGATGTGTCAATTTTGTTTTTTACCCAAAATGAATACAAGAATTTTATTCAAATGGTTCTTTTCTATAGTTTTGAGAAGGGTCATTAATATTCAAATGGTTCTTCGGACAATTGAACTCTTTGTTGTTTGTGTTGTAAACACATTGTAGACGGCCGATCCATTCTTCGACCGTCTACAGGTGTAAATAGAAGTTATATTTTTAAGGGGTGGGGGGGGCGGGTAACCCTTATAGCGCAGGGCCCAGATGTTGGAAGCAGAAAAAAGAGGCAGCTCACATCAAAATGTTGACTAAATGCATTAGCCAGACAAGTGCAGACCTAAACCCGACAAGACAAAGACAGAGACACCCGGGCTCTGCGCTATAAGGGTTACCCGCTTTAAAAATATAACTTCTGTTTACCCTATCACACTCGGATTTTACATCTGAAGAAGACAGAGGAATGGACCAGCCGAAACGTTGTGTTTACAACACAAACAACAAGGAGTTCAATCGTCTGAAGAACCTTTTGAATATTAATGACCCTTCTCAAAACTATAGAAAACAAGAATTTTAGTTAACAATACCTTACGTTAACCTTTCAAATTACTGTGTAAACATACGGACACAGAACACAACTTTAAGTATACCGTCAGCAAGGCAATTGGTATTACAGATGTGTAATTCAAAGTTAGTTTTTGGGATTCAATAGTATTATATGATTGTAGAAACAAACATTGAAGTCAGCACAATCTCAGAGGGTTTACTTCACATGTTTGATGAACATGCCAGATCCTTACAATATGGGGTCACATTTAATATGATTATTCATGTAACAAATTTCTGAATCTACTCAATAGAATCCCTTTTGCTAGTATTGCAGAAGGCCCTAGGGTTAAGTATGTTTCAGCGTTGCCAATAAAGCAACGCCGTGCTAGTGGCAGATTATTCAGCACAGGCCGTGCCAGCACCGCAAGTATATAGTTTCACAAGAGTAACAACAAAGCTAGCCAAGACGTTATCAGTCCACCCTTTGAATACACTGAGTGTGAGCAATTCGCGCTATATGCAATGTTTGTAATTAACAGAATCGATAGAAAAATTGATTTTTAAATTTATAAGGAAAAGAATGTTACTGATACTATTGTTCGGACTGAGAATGTTATTCATTTGAATACTAAACATATATGACATTGTCCTAAAATGTAGCTTTAAAAATTGGATTTCTGTAGTAAAAATCTTTGAAATTTGATTAAAAAAGAAAATCACCCTAAGATTTAAAATCTATGACAAAATTAAATAGAAAAATGGTATAACATTATTTTAAACATTTATAAGAAAAAATATTGTAAGTGATTTTTGTTTTTTTATGAATGTAATAGTAGTATAAATTCTCTCTTCTTCACCTGCCTAATACAGGCAGGTGAAGAAGTGAGATTTGGTAGCAGCGCTGGAATGACTGTGCTGAACCTGTTGTAGTGCTGGAATGGCATCACTTTAATGGTGATGCTGGACTAGGCCTTCCCCCTAAGATGGTGGGGAATTGTTTAGCCCCAAAGCCAAAATATTTCAATTAGTAAGTTAACCACTAATAAACTTCAAGGTGTCACGACAGGAACATTCTTGACTTATAGTGTTGCACGGTGTTCTGAAGTAAATAAAATTACTTTTTTCCAATAACTTAAGTTCTGGAAATACTCCTCAAAGATTAAAGTCCTTGTGTAGATCTTTACTGTGTGTACAGGTTGAAGAGACAAGATGTATTATATCTAAGAAAAAAATTGAAATGATTCAATCGGGATAAACCATCAGAAGAAAGGTTTCGAGATAAATGGCTTTTATGCAAATGAATAATTTGAACATTCAAATTGAGGGGAAAATATTTACTTACGAAAACAAAGCACATGTTTATTGTTATCAAAAATATTAGTTTTTGAAAACAAAAACAAAAATTGTGAATGAAAATTTTCCAGGTAGTTAAAGTATCTTGATTTTCCATCAGAAAAAAACTTGACTAGTGTTGATTTGTAGAAACCAAATATAATAGATTTACCAAGGATATCACTGATCACTGCAGATCTGGTTTGGTAGGTGCGTGCTTCAATTCACCGCCGAGTCATACCAGAGACTTTAAAAATGGTACTCAACGCCTCTCCGCTAAACACACAGCGCAAGGACTAGGATTAGGAACCTCTCCCTAAGGCTAAAGGGGTTATGGCCAAAACACATTGGATACACCGGTTCTTGTAAGATCACCAAAGTTAAGCTATGTCGAGACTGGTCAGTACCTAGATGGGTGACCATTGGGGAATACCAGATGCCGTAAGCAGAATAATACTTCGACAGGCCTGGCAAGCCAGAAGTGGGTCTTACTAACAATTGCCCGTGTGTACCTAACCCTGTAACACCCTCTATGAGGGTATAAGCAGAAAACGATGGTAAATACCATACATACCAAGAATGTCATGGAAAACCTGGGTGACACTGTTATCCCATTCACACTGAAAGAACGCCAGAGAAGCAGGGGTGAGGTCATCTTGGTATTTTTGGTAAAAGTCAAAATTCTTGAAAGTTCGTTCATCCAGAGATTTACTGGAAAAAAAAAAAAAGAAAAAAAAAAGAAGTTTAATATTACTAAAACAGAAGAATATAAAAAAAAGACTCCCATCATTATATTATTTATCTCTATCTGGCTTCATCCATCAAATCCCCTAGACTCAGCAGATCACAGTATAAAGCCAATAAAACTCACCAAAAAGGTTACTAATGGAATAGTAT
>VCCN01004562.1:3110903-3123224 GCA_006491835.1 Architeuthis dux | reverse complement strand
CCTAGGGAACATTTTGGTACCCTAAATGTAGAATCATGGGAGTGGAGGTGCACGGTAGCCCCTGCTGTCCCCCGGACTACTACAATTTTGAATGTGCTGTAAAAATTTTTTTTTTCTTTTTGTTATTCTATATAAAATGGTGCAACGTTTTATGCAAAATGCACTAAAGGTGTATTTACTTCCGAGTCCAACTCTAATTTGACTGGACTAAGTAGTTATAACAAACATAACGACATTATAATTTAACTTAAAAATTGTGAGCAGGCTTACATACACACATTTTTAATTATAAAACGATTATGTATATATGTTATTCTCCTTCTGTCTTGCAAAGAAGGTTCCAAGGACCAGCTGAGCAGTGATCTTTCGTTCACAGAGAATTCATCTCGTAGCAACAAGCAACCATTCAGTTCCCTTAGGCTTATTAATGATCCTGTTGCTGATTGTCATATTGGAAATACAGATTTCATCACGTGTGTTGTTTTAAGTCTTATTAAACACTATTAAACAGATACCCAAAAAGTGCTCTCTTTGTATCTTTTGAGATATTCAAAACACTTGTCTATATAAGATTATAACTTCCAATACTATACTCTGTACTAACGAAGAAGCTTTTTAAAAAATTTTTTAAACATATTTAGTGTTAGTGAGACAATTTACATAGTGCAATGAAAGGCAACATAAAATTAGGGTTCTAGGAGTAATAGTTTTGAAATTATGGGTGAATATGGTCGACTGTCCGTGTATCTTTTGATGTATGTATTGAAAAAAAGAAGGAAAACGAGCGTACATTAAAAAAATAATTCCCCTCTGATTTTATGCGTATCTTATGAGGCACGTATACCTGTAGTAGAAAAATATCACCAACATTCTAGATATACCGGGAAGAGAGCAAGTTCGGGGGTGACACCAACCCTAGGTACGCCACTGCCTACCACTATGTTATAGGAAATATTTCTTCCAAACCAAATATAGCAGGATTTTATTATTTCTAGTGGAACATTACACAATAAAAACAGATATTATCAGGTATTATTTATGACCAAACTCTACAGCATTGAAAATATTTTTGGCAACAGACATTCAATGCTGTAGAGTTTGGTCATAATATCTATTTTGATTGCGTAATGTTCTATTAGATTAGAAATAATAAAACCCTGCTATATTTATTAATTCCGAAATAAATAATTGGCTAAAAAGCAACGTTGCCATTAAAAAAATTTCGCGCTAGATTGACTGCCAAAAAGTGCTAAATCTTTTTAAATAGCTCCAAAAGCGTCAAAATTTCAATCGTTTGACTATAAAGTGGCTATTTCCGGTTAACTTCGGCTAAAAAAACTGCTATTTTCGGTTTTAACATTAGATTCGATCTAAACCCAACATAGACAACATATTGGGGGGGGGGGTACGATTAGGGTTATGTATTGATATGAATAAATTTATAAATATGTATAAAATAAATAATTTCTATGCGGAAAAAACAAAAGAAAAGTATGTCTACGACCTTCCGTAGCAAATATAGCCAATGATTTAAAACAAATATTTTCATGTTGACAGATCACATGACCTCGACGTAACATTAAATTACATTGTTTCTTTACATTGATTTAAAACAAATCAAAATATTAAATTACATTCGTATTAATCTGAATGACTGTTCTGTTTGTTATATTAAATGTTAGTAAATTATATTTTTATTGTTTTAATTATTTAAAACCACGTATTTATTTTGTCTGAAAAAGATATATGTAGAAAGAATAACAATATTGTCAATTTGGGTCCCTCATCGTACAATTGTGCTAAGTTTATTAAGATTATTAAAATATAAAATAGTATCTAGATAATTCTCTAGATAAATGGCACGAAAATCTAGATAATTCTAGATATAAACTGGAAAAGAATTGTCAACATTGGGCACCCAGCTGAACTCTGGGAGGCCTCTTGCCACATCACGTCACCCCACCGCAGCCTACCTGTTGGATACTGGAGTGCTCCTACTGCTGCTGCTCTGACGTTAAAAAAACGTTTGTAATAGGGGAACAAAAAACCCAAAAGCGCTAAAAATGTTTAATCGCACTAAAATAGCGCTAGTCGTCAAATGTTCGCGCTGCCAGAACACGAAACGCGCTAAATTGGCAACACTGCAAAAAGTTGTTTCACTTTTTGAAACTCAATGAAAGAAATTTCCCCATTTCACAAGATTTATTTTTAACTACCAATCAAAATCCTTGGTTATAACGTCATAGCATGTAGCTATTTTAAAAAAATAATCCCGCAATAATAATAACCTTTTGTAAAAAAATATGGATGTAATTTTAAACTTTGTACAGTGTTTAAAACTCTGATTGTATTTTAAAATCGTCATATCTAAAAAAAAATAATAATAATAAATGAGATTTTAAAAGTAAAAGGTATCAACATATTCATGCGTATGAATACTTTTCGTCGAATCAGTGTGATGCGCCTATTATATAAGGACTGGTTCTAACTTGTTTTGGCATTTATCATTCGAACCTAGAGAAATAAACACAGATCAATTAAGAGAAGTCCGAATATTCTGTGCCTAAGCGTGAAGCTTTTTTTTCTTCTTTTTTTAAATAACCGGTGAACATTTCTTCCTATAATTGTTCAGACGTGGAAATAAGTAATATCGCAATGGACTTGTTTTACAACGAAGCTACCAAGTCGTGTGAGGAGGTCGAGGAATGCCAGTCCCCTGAAGGACTGGGGCCGACAGAAAACTCTTACGATCTGACCTCCTTAATTTTTGATGAACCTTTCAGTTTTGAAAATGAACAGCAAGTTTTAACGTTACATAACGACAACAACAATGAACATTCCCTGTTCGATTCTCCAAACTCCTACTCAAATACTGTTGGGATGGTAACATCACTTTACCCCCAGGGGTCAACAACGACGACCCCAACAAATTTGAACCCATCGCAGTTAAAACTCGAAGAAAGCATCAATCTAACTTCAAGTAAGTTGAAAATATCGATTTTATTTATCTGTGGTCAGGACTAGGCGACTTGAAATTGGCGCCCCCGGTTGTATTCTATTTCTAATGACTTTTTTTTCCAGTTTGGAGTGCGCCCCTAGGACATTTGCGTCCTAGGCGATCGCCTAATAGACTGTCACGGCCAGTCCTGTTTATCAAAACTTCATGTTTAATTTTATTGTTGTTGCTATGTCTCTAAAATATTCAGATCATTATTTTTTAGGATGTTTTTGATTTCTTTTTGGTCTCTTTTTACTTTTGAAATCTACAATTTCTCGGGAAAAGTTTACCTATTACTTTTAATATGGGTTGTTTATATAGTAAGTTAAAGTTAAGTTTATCACCCGAATTATCTTGGTTGTTGTGAGGGGCCCTTTGTCATTCAGCTATAACAAAATACTAAGATATAAATCCCAAACCCATATCCATTACTATAATCAGCTATCTTAAATGTTTTATGTGTATACCATGTCGGGCGCACAATCTTTTAGTTTTTAAGATATGGTATGTTTTCTTTCGAAATTGTATGAAAAAATACAAATTACCCGTAAAAAGATGTTGATACTGTTGAAGAAAAAAAATTACTCTTAAAAGGTTTTAAAAAATTATATTTTATATCTAATAAAAAGATTCTATTTTGTGGTAAAACTGAGCAAAGCAAGTGCCCTCTTCACAACAGTCGTAATCATTTGGGATGGGACGATAAACTTACTACAGGGTAGCCCCAAATTGTTTATGAAAATATTATCAGTTAATTTACATTTTGACAACTGAACTTTGAATTTTAATTAGCACTTTTTTTCTTAGTAGTTGAAGCAAATATGGATTTATTAAAAGAAAATCCTTATAACTTTAATGATACCAGTACCTTTGACATTTGTATTACACACAAAGCGCCAAGATTGCGTCATCGCCTGAAATGAAAGAAAAATTACCTCCTTCGTTTTTCTATCGTTTCTGACAAGTTTTGAATAATAACCCGCTTTTTAATACCTCTGCACACCCGTTTCTGCAACTATTTGTTATTGTTAATAATAATTAAAAGCTTTGTTAAATCGAATCCACTTTTTAAATTTAATTTTTTTTTTTTAAACCGACCCTTTTTTTTTCGTATCAACACGAATAAACAGATCAGAGCAAAACATTTATTAAAATATATTTCAAACTACAATTCCTTCTAATTTTACTTTTAAACCAGAATGTGGGAAAAGATTAAACTTGAAGTTGTTACTTGCGGAAAAAAATTGGAAATCTTTCTTTGAAGAAATTTAATTTTGATTAAAAACAGTAATTCCCAGTTCTATAAGTTTAATCAATAATAATCAGGATGTTTATTTTAGATTTTTTTTTTTGTTCACCAATTGGGAGTTGATCCCATTTTAACGACATAAAACGAAAGATCGCCGTTATTGACCATGACATGTCCAAACATGTTTTTTTTTACTGTTTTAATCTTTGTTTGTTTTTCTTTTTCTCAACGTTTCGGCCGTGTACTCTCCACCCTTCCTCGGTTTCTGCTGTATTCTAACCTCTAGCCCAGATTCTTCAACATTCCAGAACACAACAGACACCCCTAGTAAGGCCGGGGGTACACGGCCGAAACGTTGTGATGAAAACAAAGAGACTAGGAAAATAGTCCGAATAATCCAGGGGAAAGTGGCCCCGATTGTAATATTCACACACTCGATGTAAAAAAAGGCGCACAAATGAAAACAATATAATTTATTCAAAACAATAACTATATAATTTATGCATTTACTTGTTTTTCTTTCATGAATTCTCTTTCTTTTTATTTGTGCGCCGTTTTTAACATCGCGTGTACGAGTGTGTGAAATTTTACAATTGTCAATCGGGACCACCTTCCCTACATTATACCTGAGGAAAATGAGCATACGCTCGTTTTACTTTAAAATCCTATGTTTTATAAGAGATGTTAATACTTCCTCAGATGATTTGGGTTAATTATATGGATTTTCTATCATCTGAATCTCATGGCCTTTGTTGCCAAATATTGAAATAAACAACAAAAACTAGACCAAATGGATTTTTGCCAGAATTTACAACCGAGAATTCAAAAAATATCTTAAGTTCAGTTTCAAATCTATTGACTTTGATGCAAATATCTTATTGTAATTGTTTTTTAAAAGCTTCATTGGGATTATTTGCTGATGCAATAATGAAAGGGCTTATAGGCTCTATCGTTATTGCATCATAAGTTATAGGCCTAATATGAGATCATACGCATTTCTTGTCGCTAGGCCTTTCCCTTTAGTTAAACGACCACTATCAGCCAAGTTATTTTCTTTATTTCATGTTTTGTTTCTTAAATGTTTTGTTTGTAAATAAGTCCCAATTGAGAGGGAAGCTGCATCATTGACATTCAAGTTGCTCTAATTTGGCGACGAGAGTCTGTATATTCTGGTGAGAGAAGATTAAGAGGTATTCGTACTCTCCCACTGAGTGTTACAGGAAGAATGAAACTAGTGATTTCGTGAAATCCTGAGCATTTCAATAATTTCACAATCGGTGTAGAAATGGTTAACGAGCTTGTGATGCTGATACTGTAATGAGTTCGATTCCGCTACTGTGGCCATGTCAAACTAAGTTGTAAATACTGAAGCAGAATATACTTGATATTTACTAAGTTTAGCTTAGTTTGACACACAGGCACAGCTGTGGACACTGAGGATCGAACTCATTTCAATAGTTTCACAAAATCTGAACTTGGTTTGTCGATACCAGTTTTGGTATTGTCAACTGTTAGGCCGCCCACACCTAAAAGTTATATCAGTACATTGTTTGTATATTTTTGTTAATGTCAAACTTGTCTGTACTGAAGCAGAATGTACTTGATATTTACTAAGTTTAGCTTAGTTTGACGAGAGGCCACAGTGGGGCACCCAGTGAGGATCAAACTTACTACTGTAATGGTCAGCATCACAAGCTTGTTAACCTGCTTGTGAAACTAGGGATTTCACAATTCCTCAAACGTGTTGTTCAATTCATCTTTGTCTCTCATTTTTAATGTTCAGATCTCTGAACGAGGGCGGGTATGGAAGGCAATAATCGATAATAAGCGATCGATAAATCTGAGGCCATGCGAAAGTCAAGGGATATTTAAACAGCTGATAGCCGAAAATCTGACCATTTAAAAAAAATACTTAGCCGATTTTATTTTATAGTTAACTCAAAACACATATTCAATATTTTAATCATAAAGTTAGCCGAAAGTAGAAAGAATTTAACCGATTTTAGCCATTTTAAAAAAAATTGTTTAATTTGTTTATAAAGTTTTAGGCGAAAAGAATATCAAAGTACGGTCAAGTTTAAAATAAGTTTGTTGTATCAGTCACACGCTTTTTAGTCTCTTTCCTCATGGCCATATAAGACACAATTTCTAAAAAAATTTCAGGAAGAAACAAGCAAATCAAACTACATAGGAAAAAGATTTTTTTCTTAATTTTTATCCTTAAGATCGATAAAGCGAATTTTAACCGAAACTTTTTCTTTGAGAATATTTTTTGAGTCAGGTACTAAAACCTTTTTTGGTAAATCCATTACAAATCTGGAAAGTTTAATAAAAGTAAATGTACATTTTTTTTATTAATTTGTTCTAGAGTCTTGGTATATAGTTATTTTATTTCAAAATTAGGCTTTAAATGAGTTTAACATTTTTTAACCATAGTGGAAAAAGATTTAGCCGATTGCTTTTAAAACCATTTCTTTAAAAGCAGTTTTATCCGAAAAAGATCAAATTGGAGTTGGCAACACTGATTAATGTTAGGAGCATGGACAAAAATACTATTTCATATTGGAAAATCAACAGATAGATGACTCAAATTCTGCAACATTATATTTACTCTTATTGACATCCATAAGTGAAATTTCTTAATTTTAAGACGTAAACAAATGGCAGCCAGTTTTGTATCCTAAAATTGTCGGAAAACAGTAAATTTTTATTTAAAAAATTTAAAACACTCAGTTCTGTGTTGTAATTTATGAAAATGTTTTTTTCTTTCTTTTATATACACAAGTTTGCTCCTTTTCCAGAAACAAGAAAGAACTTCAGAACAGTTTTAAAAATTGGGTATCGCAGATTTTTCAAAAGTTGCGAAAGAGTGCGTACACATACCTAGATTGAAACTACCCCCCCCCCGTTCCAATCGCCCTGATATAAGAAACATCATATTGTCGTTCGTTTATTCATTAATCACCGCTACCAAAGGTTCACATTTATATCATATGTATCTAGACTTCGCTCAGCCCTAACCGTTCATAGTAGAAACTTGAAATTTTGCACACACACACTCGCCTCAATGAGTAGGAAAAATGTTTTCTTTTTAATTGATCACCCCAACATAGCATATATGGGTGGCAGTGATTCATAATTTTTCTTGGAATGCTAGTTGACATTGTTTTCAAGATGAATTGTAATAAATTTACCTGTGTGTTTTCTTTACTCTTTCAAAAATCAAGAGTTAAATCTTAATATTTAAAAAAATATATCATTTAAAACTCTTGGGAATATTAATGTGTGCCCCCCCCCCTGATTTAGTCGACAAATTACGAATTACAATAAGTAGCTGAAAGCCTGCCCTACGGGTGTGAGTTTCAGCTAGATGTGTATTTTATATGGTTATGCAAAAAGATAAAGATTCGGTTTAGCTAACCTGATGGACACAAAGAAAGGGGCCAGTTTAGAATTTTACTTACATTGTAAATCGAACCCCTCGCTAAAAACTTTTAAGATGGCTATAGGATTTATATTTTGTTGTTAATCTACGGCATTGAGTTAAGTTGTGATAAAAAAAACTAAAAAATTTAGAAGGTAAAAGTAGCCAAAAATTAATGTTTTTCAATACTCCGTCTAATAAAAAAAATGAATAAAATAATTGAATTTATTTTTATTTTCCTTTTCAGTCACACAGACTTCACTGATACCCGGTTGTGAGAATCCATTAGGCTTCAGCCTCAAAGAAGAACCCGATTCCGAACCCAACCCACGGCGTCGAAAGTTGTCCGATCCGGTTTTGGATGACATGCCAGAGTATCGCAACAAACGTGATCGTAACAATGTCGCCGTGCGTAAAAGCCGAGCTAAATCCAAAGAAAAACAGCAGGTGGCTAAGGAACGAGTTGATACCCTCCGTCAGGAGAATAAAATTTTGGAAAACAAAGTGTTCCAACTTCAAGCAGAGCTGAAGATATGTCGCAGTATGTTTATCAATGCTGGAGCACGAGTCCCTCAAGTACTTGAAGATGCCCTCCAAGAAGAATAAACATTTAAAAAAATAAATTGAATGCAGGACTGCCAATGAGATTCTAAGCAAGCCACCAGATCTGGCTCACCAAAAAGACTCAGAAGAAAAAAAACCCAGAATATGAAAATATCAAGTTTAAATTGAAATATAACGGTTATTTTACTTACCTTTTATCTGTAATATACCCCCCCTCTTCAATGAGTAATCGATTTATTTTTTCTGTTTCTTAATTCTAAGTATCTTGATTAATTCTTTTCTGGGGCCTCCCATGTAATGCATTCCATATCATTTCTAGTAACAGATTGCTTTGCAAGTATCAGTCTATGCTTTTAAAGAATTGTTTCTTGAAAATAACTCATTTATATTTACAATTTATTTATTTGAGGTATGAAAAACCCCAGAATATAAACTATTTTCAAAATATAAACACAGAAGTTTTGTGAAAAACCCAAAATGGTGGGCAAAACGCAGTATTTGCAGCCCTGATTGGGTGGACTTCTTTCATATAATCTTGTCTTTCCTGCAGGAGCAGTTTGACTTTTTCTTACCTTCAATTCTCATGAACAGTGCTGTACTTAAGGCAATGCAAACAGGCACCCCCCAAAATAATATTTTTGGGGGAGGCGGTGGTGTCTTGACTAAACTTGAGGATTTATTATGTTACATAGACATATTATTGATCCATAAAGGACTTTACATTAAATAAAACATAAATAATTTTATGAATATTTCATTGTTTTGAATTGTTTGAAAATAACTAAATACAAAAATAGAAGGGTCCCCAAGAAATATGCACTGGGACCCATCAATGTTATCATTTGGCCCTGCTTGTGCATGAGTTGATTTTCATTTCTATTTTGATTTGTTTGAAAATAATAGCTAAGTAGAAAAATAAAAGGTTCCAAGAAATATTATGCACTGGGACCCATCAATGAATAAATTTAATGCCTTAAAATAACCAGTTCCATCCAATCACTTTTTCTAGTTCGACTTGAGCATTGCAATAATAACATATCAAAAATGGCATCTTACTACATTCAGTAGTGTTTAGATCAGGGGTCAGCAAACCGGCCTGTGGCCTCATTTCATACAAAGATTCTGTCTTCCTTTTCTATGATCAGCAAAGAATAAAATTCAGTATAAAAAATAGAGCAAAAGTCTCAAACGAATCAATGTTTTAACATAACATATTTTTGCTGTTCTATTAATATACAATGTTGTCCCCAAAAAGAATTTCATAGTTCTGATTGATTGATTGTACATGGAAGCTTATGAAAAAAAAATTTGTATGATCATTGTTTCGAGTTTTTTTTTTTTCTAATTCGCTTTGGCCCACTGTTAAAGAAAAAAAAGTGTGTGAGATACTTAATGTTAACATATTCTCCCTCATTAATGCCAATGACCCTTTAACCCCATATCAAAACAACTTTTTCCATTAAGCATTTCATTTTTGTGTTTCCACAAAAAAAAAAAAATTAGTATACATGGGAATCATAAATTATTTTTAAACATTTCTTTTTCATGTTAACGTGATGTTCTGACAAAGCACAAAAGCAAATATCCTGGATAATTTAAGGGATCGAGACTAAACTTTTTATTATTATTTTTGTAATTGGTAAATGAAACTTTTGCTCCATTTCTAGCAACCACTGCCAAACTGGACAGAACATCCGAGAATTTTCATTTTTACCCAAAACAAATGAATAACTGGAAAAGGATAAATCATACTGAAGGAGAACATTGTGTTTGAATTTAGCTAATATTTTCTTTATTGTATAAAATCTTAGAAAAATATTAAATTTATTATAAAAACCTGAAACTTGTTTGGATTTTATTTTATTTGTGGTTAGAGAACCCCAAAACCACACATTGTTCATGTTTTGTTTGTCTATAACCCACAAGGTCACATGACCTTGCTCCAGTTGTGCAGCCAATAACATTTCCTCTTCATGCATAATTCAGATCTGGCAATTGGTAGGATTTCTTAAGAATGATTACGATTAGTGCTTTACTGTAAATCACATAAAATACGGAGGATGCCGTTTATTATAATCACGGTTAATGTTATCAATCAGTTAGTCAAACATTTTATAAGTTAATAATATAAATATTTTAAATAAATGTAAAGTTATTTATAACAATGTAAATTGTTCCAATTTTTATATCCTAGCTAGTTATTGTAATCTAAAACAACACTGTCCCAAAGTGATCACAATAAGCAGCTTCCTCTAGTTTTATTTCAGAAATGAAATAAAGCAAATAATTCATCACCTTGATACCTGAATACTGAAACAGTTTGAAAATATAAAATGCCATGTTCTGCAACAATAATTTAATGAGTTGATATTGTTGGCCTGGTCAAGATCTGCAACGCAGTTCTAGAATTTTTCTTTCAATTTTAGGTGCTTTCAATCCATTAAAACAGAGCTTTCCAAACTTTTTGCATCACATTACTCCAGTTTTGTTTAGCATCTTTTGAAAGATATACAAAATTAAACACATTTGAAAAGCTCTGTATTATACCTTCAAACCATCCAGAAATTTATTGTGCCTTGTACCAAATGTAAGGAACTGAGTGAGCACACACAGTAAACTGACAAGTCGGCCGCCAATATTTCAAACAGCCAGGTTTCGTTTTTTAAAGGCGAAAATGACTATCTAGACAGGATTTAAAATGAAAAAGAATCATCTAATGCAATTTACAATAAGTTAATTCATGTTTAGTGTTTTATATTTTTTTTATAGCTAGTTTATTTTCAAGTAATGTTATTTAATTAAAATGTTTTACATTTACGATCTTACTGAGTGACTATGATAAAAATAGGTAGATAACCAACTTTTTGATAGATGGTTCACTTGATGTTATTGCTAACGAAATCGACTATGGCTGCAAAACCAAACAGTTGGTTGCAACAAGTAAACAAAGCTTTGAATATTAGTATAAATTTGTTTTAACACTTTTCTGTGGAAACTTTCATCACATAGATGCTATTTAATTTCTCCATGAAGACTTTCGTGCTGCACCAGATTGACTCCAAAACACCAAGGCAGAAAGATCATGCAACATTGATAATTTTGAAGCAATCTTCGTTATATACTTGGTTGTCCAAGATGTCATGATTTCAAATCTAGATTACATCTAACGTTCCCCTTTGATGTCAGACGAAACGTGCTTTAGGAATTATTTTGTCTAGTGTCATGAATATATATACGTTGTAAATCTATTTGTAGTTGTCTATGTATCTGCTAATCACAGGCATTAAGAAAAATAAATATTAATTCAATGATTATTTACTGTTTAACATAATAGGAAAAGCCCCATGCTTGAAATTTTGAATAGAAATAGTAACTTTTTTCTTTTCGTTTATCTGTCTATTTTCATTTATGGATCCATTTCTGCTATCCCCTGCTATGGGTAAATAGGAGGGTAGAGTTGGCTACTAGTCTACAAGACTTGACAACTCTTGATTCCAAACCAGTCTGAAGAGGGATGAGTTCTCGTCCAATCATCTGTGGTGCGAGATAGGTAAATAGAAAAATTGTTTGGTTTAGTATTATAATTTCATTGAGCTTATCTTAGTCTGTGTCACAAGGCCACGTTTGTGTTCCTATAACCATTTTTTTAAAAATCCTAAAACAACACACTACAGCTAAACATCTGGATGAGACAAAAAGGAGATTTCTTGTAAAGACAAGAAATAATGGCTGAGAGTTAAAATTTTAAAGCTCAATAAGAAAATCTCTCCAGCAAAAATAAAGAGACATTTTTACTTTAAAAAGATTTTATTTTTAAAATAAAGAAACAAAATTTTTCAACTAAATGCTCGCGATTTCTGGCCAGCCATTCAATAACATTTTTTGGCAATGTTTAATGAGTCCATCAAAAAAATGGACTGTATAATTGGGACTAATTTTGACTGTTCACAAATGATAGCTTATGGTAAATAAGCTATCATTTGTTAGTTTCATAATTGCTGTATTTACGCGACTACAATGTGAACCCCAGTTTTTGTATGTAAAAATCAGTAATATATATATAATTTTTTTTTTTTTTAAATTTAT
>VCCN01004562.1:3009466-3020613 GCA_006491835.1 Architeuthis dux | reverse complement strand
CCAAAATGCTTTATAAATTATACTTCACCTACTGTGTTTCTACTGGCATTATACAATAACCATAAGGATATACTTGTACATACACGAATTGCGTGAATAATGATTCATCCTTTGGGATTGATTTTCATCAATTAAATGATAGTTCATGTCGGTTTCCCGTTTGGTTATTCAGTCGGCAGTGAGACTCCGTTGAGTGAGCTTGTGTACTATGTGACCGTCGTATTCACAATGATCAAGCAAATCAGTCTTCACGTCTCGTGCAGGTTTCTTTTGCAAAACATCGCCTCACCCCCAGGTTTGCCGGTCACCCCACCCCCCTACACACACACAGTTCAGATTTATCTCCCTGGGATTGAGGAACTTTCAGAGCGGGGATGAGATTAAGAATAACGCGACGAGGAATGTTGTGCTCCTATTTATCCTAGGTTCCATAGCGAGGGTCGGCTTAGGGTGTAGTTCCTTAGGAATGTTGTGCTCCAAGTATGATCCTGGCCAAACCACTGTTGGTGTAGGCTCAGTCCTTATGAAGGCTTGCGTACGTCGTACGTGATGTGTTATAGACGGACAATCATCTGTTAGGTACTGGATGACCAAAGAGTCCCCGATCGTTACGTGATTTTTGGATGGTCGAATACCAACATCATTGCTCTTCATAAAAGGCATATCCGCTAGCACGTCTACATCAAGGTTTCAGACCAAGGATGAGATTAAAAATAACGAGGCAAGAGGACTTTGCAGATTTCTTTTGAAAAGTAGAAGGGAGACTGGGATTTTTGTGTGGGGTTCCAAGGAGAGTACTTTGAAGAGAACTAAGGCGCCATTGTCATAGGTAGGCTGTTTTGTTTTGATAAATGGGTGGCTACTTCCTGGACAGACCTCCTATTCTCTGGAATTATTGTCTCATGTCTTTATTTCTTCATGTCGTTTACCTTTTCTCATGCTTTTTTTTGTAGGGGTGCAGTGCTAACTTTTTAGGTGCCGGAGCAGACAAAACGATTCACATTTCCCACACCCTCTCTCTATATATACATCATTTTTTTTCAATGCTAATATTTAATAATTTTATTTCTTTTTGCCAAGTGCATGGGAAATGCCAACAATATGCAATTTTCTCTCCACGATTACCGTACTTTTTAAAATTTGTATTTCTTTAACCCTTAAGAACCCGGATCCATTTCTACTTGAAGGAAAATTATGTGGGATATAAAACAGACCAAATGGACCACATTTTCTTATATGAAATATGGTCAGATTAGGTTAAATGTAATATTGGACATGTTATTAAAGCATTAGCATTGTTAAATGAATTAAAACTTACCTTTTAGTGACAAAAACAAGCTTTTTAAAAAGGTGCTATTTCTCCTCCACATGGTACCCAGGCAAATGACCCTTTTTAAAATAGAATTCTGGATAGGCACATTGACCCACCGTCACGTGACTGCACCAGGATGTTCAGTATATGTCACTTAGTACACTTCGTGAGTTAAAATCAAGGATACAATTGTATAAGGGATTATGCAGATCATTTAAATTGTATGTGACACCGGTGTCACACTGGGTTCTTATGGGTTAATCTTAATTTTTATTTGATTTTTTAAAAATAAAATTTGATTTTTCGCTTTGCATAAATCTAACAATAAGCCGGTTTGCGCATTTAAAAAAAAAAACTTTTATTAATTTTGTTCTTTTCCCCTGAAAATATAACCCCTAAAAAAGCAACCCCGGTTCTCTATTCTCTTCACTCTAGTAATTACGGACAACTCTGTATATTCCTGCTGTAATTATAGAGAACATGTTGCCTCGGATGTCTGCCATCGACACACGCTGGAAGAGCCAGGTGGTCTCGCGCGGTTCGTCGTGGCGTTGCGCAGCGAATGAGCTTCAATGCCTTGGGGCCTATCAAGCCAGACGTTTCAACCGCAACCGGTACAAAATCGTACCTATCGGTCAGTGAGCGATATTTGGCTGTCTTCCGCTCCTCGGCCCGTCTCTATATATACTGGAACTCTTCCATTAACGCCGTTTTATTCAACATCGTTTCGTTATAACATTGTTGAGGAAAATATGATAACAATAAACTATGAAAATTATTTTCAATTTTAGTGTTCTAGAAGTTATAAATATTAAAATTCTAAAACTACAAAATTTAAAAAAAAACCTTTTAAATTGACGGTTTTATGAACGTAGTTCCGTCTTGTGTATTGGTGTATGTCTTCTGATGTACATGTTACATGTTAAATATATGATAATATGAAATATTGTAGGTGGAATTGCGAATTAAGTGATTTTTCTGACTAGACATATGTTTGTCGCGAAATTCCTAAACTACAATATATTAAATAACCCCTCCTAATTGTGTATATGGTAAAATCGGTTTCACTTAACGTTGTTTCATTTAAAATTGTGGTTTTCAGGAACCTAACTACGACGTTAATTGGGGATGTTATATAAATAGGACAAGGAAGTTGCCCAGTATATGAAATGGGCAGGGTCATGGATGTTGACCAATACATGAAATGGGCAGGGTCATGGATGTTGACAAGTACATGAAATGAGCAGGGTCATGGAAGTTGCCCAGTACATGAAATGGGCAGGGACAAGGAAGTTGCCCAGTACATGAAATGAGCAGGGGCAAGAAAGGTCGGCAACCATGGAGTAGGTTTGGAAATGTGTTTTGTCTCGTTCATTTATTTTGCCTTTTTAACTGCGCCGAAAGTCGACAATTCTATGAATGGCAAAAGGTTTTTCGTTCAGACCAAATTGGAATCGGTTCTCAGCGTTGGTAAAGGTCGAAAGGTGGGATATAGAGAGTGGGCGAAGAAAGACGAACATTTTTTTCTCCATTTTACGTCACACCACGTCATATTATTCCTTTTTTAAAAATCAATTCTCGAGAAAGTACAAGAAAGAAAGAATGAAAGAAAGAAAGCAGACTATACAGTGTTTATAGCTAGTGTATACACTTCATATATATATTTATAACTTTTTGATTTGCCAATGACTTATATTGCATTTCAGACGATATTTTTCCTTTTTATTTTTGATGCAATGATTATCTATTTTTGTTTCGGACGTTTTAACAGGGATTAACTTGAAAAATCAATTGGAAACAAATAGTATTATGACAGAAACAAACGTTGACAAATGTTGCCAAACATTGTATAAACAACGTTGCAGCTTTTGAACAGAGTCTCTCTTGTTTTTTCACAGAGGTGCCAGAACAGCGCTCCAGTTAACTCCTGTGCCACTGCACCCCGGGCTCTTTTGACGACATGTTCATTGAGCAGTAAATTGAGGCTCGTCATGGGTAAAAAAGGAACGTTAGTGTTACAGCGTATCATAAGGAAGTCTGTAAGATGTAAAGAGGTGAAGTTAGTTAACCTCGGGTGAACCTGATCAGGCCCCAAACTTGTCATGGTACTCACAGTTTCAGTTCCGCAGATTTAAAAAAATTACAACTCAAATGTCGGATTTCCTCAAGACCGTTTTTTGAGAAATGATTTATTGTTTGTCTTTGCATTCGTGCATTTTGCTGTCAGCGTAGGTTTATGTCATTTGGTTGCAAGAATTTGACTGCTTTTACACATTTCTTGGTTGGTAAGAGTCCCAGCGCGGCAGTCGCCCAGGGCGCCGAGTGCTAGGGGCGTCTGTCAGGTGTCTGAGACAGTAGGACTGTACAAGTTCAAATGGGGAAAATGTGAAGATGAATAATTTAAACAGAATACAAATTGTCAAAATAAGAAAATTCCCATATGTGAGGTAAGAATATCTGACAGCATGGGCGTCCGTAAGGGGGCGCAAGGGCGTGAATTTTCAGCCCCCTGGAAAAGTACTACAACTGATTTAACCTACTCATTTACTTTACTCGTTTACAATAATAAAATAATATAAGTCTCAAAAAGAGATCTCTGAAGTATAATTTTAACATTTTGGCTTGGTGGTAGAGTGTTTGTTGACATTATAGCTATGCGTATTGCGTACGCACTGCGTGGACATATATTGACGTGTATTGACAGCTACTTCTTGTATTATTTAGCACCTCTTTCCCCATATACCAGTGGTTCCCAACCCGAGGGGAATTCCCCCCAGAGGGGGAATTTGGGTAGTCCATGGGGGGATAAGGCTATTGGGTAAAAATAAAAGTCTAGTCTATAGATAGGGTTTTCTGCACTTCTATCTATCATTTCGAAAGCTCGAAATAAGTTCCAAGTTGAGAATCATTTAAGATGTGCTCACTCACTAATAGACCCACAAATCGAAGAACTAGTAGCAAAAAAACCCCAAAAAACAGAGATCACATGGATGTGTATATCAGTTACGATAACAGAATTCTTATTTTGTTTGTAATAAATTGGAATTTTAAATTATGTGTTCTGATTATTTTCACTTGCTTTCTTTGTGTAACAAATACACAGCAGCAGCTGTACAATTATAAAATTAAACTAATTCTTAGTATAAAGCTGTCTAATTATACATAAAATAAAGTTATTATTTGAAATTATTCTTTGTTGCAACGTAATAAATGTAAGTGGGGGGAATACTAGTAATATTATTGACAAAAGTGGGGAATGGCCCCAAAAGGTTGAGAACCACTGCCCTATACAAACAGCAGAATTAAAAATCTAAAATTACTTCCCAATTTCGAAACTTTGTTTTTGTATAACTTTTTATTCCTTTGGGCTATTAAGAAAAAATAAAAAGTTTTCTGATCCTCAGTCCTACAACCCATGGAAGATTTTGACCTGATAACCCTAATAATAGTGCAATCGGAAATAAAGAGTAAGTCTTCGCCGAATATACCCTGTTGTACCCACCCACCCCGGAAATATATATTTTTGCACCCCCTTGACGCCCATGTCTGACAGTTAGATACTTTCTGTTTTCGTTTACCTGATTATTGTAACAAATACTGAAAAAACTAATTAAATGCATTGAAAACATCTTTTCAGTGCCTAAAAAGCTACTTTTAGGCCCTTTTCTCATTGTAAAACATAAATAAATAATTAGCATTCCAAGGGAAATTATGAATCCCCGCCACACATATATGCTGTGTTGGGAGTGATCAATTAAAAAGTTGGAAAATGGAGTGATTAATGAATAAGTTACTTCTCTCGCCCTTTGTTGGGCTGTGATCATTAAAAAAAGGTCTGAATTTTCAAAAAACCAGGAACCCTAGGGCCGGCCGTGGCTGGTGATATTTATATGTTTCGGTCTGTCTCTATGTCGCGATTTTCATTGGATTTTCATTTAAATTTACTTTATAGTTTGAATGTATTGAATTGAATTAACACTTATATTTTCTTCAGAAAAATAACATCACCAGAATGTGCCTAAAAGTGATCAAATTTAAATCAACCGGGTTTATTATTCAGGGCAATCTTGAAGTTTTGAGACTCTGAGACTCTGCCAACGAAGATGAAAACCTATATGTATCCACTTGTCTGTCTGTCTGTCCACACGATATATCCAAAAGACTTATGTGTATCCACTTGTCTGTCTGTCCACACGATATCTCCAAAACACTTATATGTATCCACTTGTCTGTCTGTTTGTCCACACGATATCTCCAAAAGTTCTGAATTGATTCCAATCGATTGAGAGAAATTCTTTTTCCTTTTTCCCCCCATATATTTATATTTGTACATTGTTTGTCCCCACACAATATCTCCAAAGGTTCTCAATGAATTTCATTGACATTTTGTGGAAGGGTGGGCCATGGGTTAAGGAAGAATTGATTAAATTTTGGGGTGGATCCAGGAATTTTACACATTGACCTTCCCTGCATCGTAATTATATCCGAACTGATTTTGATTCAGTTTTTATTTAGTATATGACGTATGGCGTTGGCAGAGATATGCGCTTTCTGGGCGTACTTTCTAGTTTATGGACGCGATCATATGTTTGGACGTTGGACATTTCAAAAATGTCCCCCCAAAACTCCAACTAAACCTTGCACAAGACAATGACTGATTGATTGATTTTTTTTAGTGGCATATCAACCCTTGATGGGTCATTTAATGCCGACATCAGTTTAGAAATCTTTTAAAATAGAGTCTTGCGACTTTGATCAAAGTTTTTTTTTTTAACTAGAGTTTTTAAAAAAAACTAGAATTTTGCGACTTTGGTACAAAAACAGGTGGCCCCTGTTTGGCGGCGGTCTTGCCCCTCTGCAGGGGAAGCAGTTGGCGTATTCTAGGTCCCAGCCGACAGGGCCGGGCCCCTGTTGGGGTGGAGGGCTTACCCCTCTGCAGGGGATGCGTATTCTAGGTGCCAGCCTAAGGGCCGACAAGACAATGTTTTACAGAAGATTGTATAGCACTAATCAATAGTGGAGACAATGGTTTGACTAACTCATCAACATTTAAACCTGACTTATCTGAATTATTTGGATTCGAACTGTAATGCCGACTGTTCTTGGTGAATTTATTTCGAATTTGACATATTTAAGAATCCACATACGCATATAAGCATATACTTACCCAGCTATATATACACGCACACACGCGCGCATATATACACACTTTCATACACATACAAACATACACCCAGCTACATACGCATATAAGCATATACATACCAGCTATATTCACATACACAGACACATATCCTGACACCATAAACCCATCCCATACTTATCTGGACAGAACTTCCCAGAAAACATAAATCACACCAGACATGAAGACCGCGGGATGTTTAGTTAAAGTGGATATCTTGTGTAGGCTGTCAAGTAAGTGGTATCCACTTTAACTAAACATCCCGCTCCCTACCCCCACCCACTTTATAGCTCATACACAGACCCTATCTAAACACCCAAACCAACACTGGTTTATTGCTGGGTTTAGGTTATTCTGTGTTCTAGCATTTATATGTATCTATCTATGTAATCGAACTTCGTCTAGCCCTAACCGTTCATAGTAGAAACTTGAAATTTTGCACACATTCTCCCCTCAATGAGTAGGGAAAATGTTTGTTTTGTTTTTTTAACATTTTGAAAATTTTGAAATTCTTTAACCAATTTCAGAGACATATTATGGCCATACGTGATGAGTATGTGGACATATACTGGCTATTCTGATTCAATATATACATAGCTACAATGCCCCGTTTGAGCTAATTTGTGGGTACAAACAGATAAATGATAATTTTAGTAGTATATAGATAGTGAGGGAACGCCAATCCCCCTCCCCCCAAAGTAAAGGAACGCCGTTCCCACGCGTTCCAGCCGCACTATCCCACTAGGAATGTTAATGTGTTAGTTCAGTGTTTCCCAAACTTGTCGGGACAACCGCTCTCTTTTAGAGCATATATTTCATCATCGTCACGCGTACAAGTCTGTCAAAAATGATTGAGTGACAATTAAATTTTAAATGATTTTTTAAATTTAAGTATTTATTTTAAAACCAAAAATATAATTGTACAAAATTATCTAAAAGTACACGAGGTAGGAGGTATCGATTGTTAATCTTTGCCCCCTACCCCCTCACTACTCCTTGTCTTCCAACGCCTCCTGCCACCCTTTGCCTTCCAGTGCCTCCTTTGAGATTCATCGTGTTAGTCCAGCGTTTCTTGTTTTGGCAGTGCAAAAAGCACTAAATTAGCGTGTTTGCGCCTAAAACATTTTAGCCGTTTTTCTGTGTACTTTCGGCCATTTTTATTGTCTTTTGGTGGTTTTGGGCCATTTTGGGCCATTTTGGGCCATTTTGGGCTATTTTAAAAAAATTTTAAATAGCGCTTTTTGGTAGTCAAACTAGCGCGAACCTATTTTTTGAGTTGGCAACACTGCGTTATTCTGTAGCTGTAGCTTTGGGGGAAATGTCATTTTCGTGTTTGAAAATATGTTTATGTCCATGTAGGGCAGCTGAGTCGAGTATATGCATGCAATATGTGCATTTGTGTAAACACATTTCGTGTACTTACTCTATTCATTACATACACTGTAGTTAGTTACAAATACTCATACACGCATATGTATATCGTGTTTTTGTTGCTGTTGTGCAGACATTGAAACAAAAAGAACTAGAAAGCTCTCGGAGAGCGCACACAACTGCCAAGGGCATTGTCACTAACAAATGAATGAAAATCTGTTCATATACAGCTACGATGTAGGGGAGATAACTGTAAATAATTCCTGGATCCACCCCAAGATTTAATCACTTCTTTCTTAACTAAGAATTGAAAATTGAATTTCACTGAGAACTTTTTGGAAATATTGTGTGGGCAAGCATGAGTGAATACATAAATGTATGGAGAAAATGGAAAAATATTTCTCAATCGAGAAAATATTCCTGGGTCCGCTTCTTCCGTAGACCATTGCCAACCCTTCTACAAAGTTTCATGGAAATTCATTAAGAACTTTTGGAGATATCGTGTGGAACTTTTTGCGATATTGTGTGGTGTGGACATATAATTACAACGGAGGGGGGAATTGTGCATGGAACCGCCCCAAAATTGAATCACTTCTTCCGTAGCCAATTGTCCACCCTTCCACAAAATCCCATTGAAATTCATTGAGAACCTTCAGAGATATCGTGTGGACAGACAGACAGACAGAAAGACGGACGGACAGAAAAACGCGATCGAATACATATACATACATTTTTAGACCATTTTATTTTAGTATGAAAAAAGGGTATACAATTTGTATATACAAGCACGCATCATAACAATCATATTTACACAATACCTAGGGCCTTAAACCTTTGCGGTGGTGTAATAAACATCATAATTCTTCTTAAAATGATTTGCATCTATTGATAACACTACATATTCTGGTAATCCATTCCAAAGTCCCACCACTTTATTGCTAATAAAGAATTTTCTGATATTCAATTCTTTTCTATTTGTTTCTACCGTATATGTGTGGCCTCTCAGTCCCTTGTATCCCCTTCTAGTAAAAAAAAAATCAGGGTTTACTATTTCTAAACCACGCATAATCTCTCCCCAAGTATAGTGACCAGGCCTGTGCACAGTGCTCGATGTGTGGACGGACATAAGTCTTATATAGTATAAGGAACGAGTCCTTGTCTATATATGAAAAGGTATGCTTAATCAGTCCTAATACCATTTTCGCCTTAGCCGCAGCACTGGCAATATACCTGGAGAATGATAGTTTATCAGTTACTATGATACCAAGATCCTTTTCATCATTTACAATATCTAGTATATTTCCGTTCATACGGTATTCGTAACACGGATTTATATTTCCTACGTGTAACACCTTACATTTATCTTCATTAAAAGCTAATAACCATTCTCTTTACCATAGCATTAATTTATCTAGGTCCTCCTGTACTCTTTGGTATCATCTGCAAAGATTTTACATTTTATAGATATTGTATCTGGTAGATCATTAATAAATATTAAAAATAGTACTGGTCCAAGTACTGTAGCAGAATGTGGCACATACCTCCCCAACTTCGTCGGAAGAGGTAATCATTTTTTTTTCAATCATGGAGGTGTAATGTTCTAAATGTCAAGGGAAGGCCATCTGATGAATATTTGAGGCCCCTGGGTAAAGCAATGTACAGGGGTTCCCCGGCCAGTGTTCTCATACAAACAGACCGCCCTATGTTAACCCTTTATGGGGCAAGTGCCTATATATGATCACTTGAGGACCCGTCAGCCACATGCAAATATTGTAGCCACAAAGACAACATAATCCACACCAATGTGGTCTGCAAGCTTTGCAAAGTACACTTGTGCCTGAACAAAGACAGAAACTGTTTTGAGGCATACCACACCCCATTAAATTAGCCTGTTTTTGGCCAGCACAATACAATTTTACAATCAGCACGGAGGTGTTATTTTTTTTGTCAATATCAATTTTTTGGCATTTATTTATTTTATTGAATGTTATTCTTTAATTCTATATTTTATTTAACTTTCTACTTTAATTTTTAATTTTTTTATATTTTCCATTTTTGGTCACTTTTTGAGCGAGGCACCATATATGATCACTTTGTCAGAGGGGGTTTTGCCCCCATAAACAAAAAAATTTCGGAAATCTTGCAACTGAAAATATCTTGTAATTAGGTCTAGTTTAATATACAAAAAGGTTGTTTTGATATCTAAAATATTTTTAGGCGTACCCTATAAAGGGTTAAGGCATTCTTTAGAGTGGTGTAAAAAGAATGAATTCGTTGGTTGTCTCGTATGCGCGTGAGTGCGTATGACATAATGGTCATGTCATAACCACATATCTGTCAGCCTGTGTCGTCATCGTTGCATCCTTATTCTCAATTGGATAACTTCGTTATTCCTTAATATATTTCAATGAAATTTTGTATGTAGGCTTGTGGAGAATTCTACCTGGGGGATGGTGAGTTATGGCCGTTCCGATTGTTCGTTTACATTTTATAAGCAAAAACGTTGTTTTTGTTTACATTTGAGAAAATTTCTCAAATCTTGACTGATTTTGCTTAAATTTGGCTATAATGTTGACAAAACCTCAGGAATTTACGGTCGATCTGATTGTATATTTACATTTTATATGAAATCGACATAGAGAGCCACATTATATCCGTGCCTAAAATACGGACGAGAGGATGGAGAAGCCAGTAAAATGTAAGATTAAAAGACTCCGGCCTACCATGAGAGTTTCGTTAGCTCAATCGGTAGAGCAGAACCTGCGTATACGGTTTGGTTCCAAGGTGGATGCGGGTTCGATCTCCGCACGGAGCTCGTTTCTTTATTCACATTGACGATTTAGGCCGCTCGTTTAGCAGTCGCTCACACAGGCGCAGGGCAAATATAGGTTCTCAACTAATAAATGTCTTTATAATTATCATATTACATTTTATATGTAAATAACCATATGTCAACATGCAAAAAATATTGAACTTTGGAAATGCTGAATTGTTATACGGGTTCTTGGGCACTATTTCAACCGTTTTCTGTCGGCGACCTTTATACCATCAAGATTTTTTTGTTGTGTATTCGTGTTCGCACGTTTGTCGGTGTGTCTTTATATACAGGCTGTCCTGATTTTACGCCAGGGATGCGTTCCTAGAGGAGGAGTCGTAAACGAAATCTGCGCAAAATAAATCCACTATATAAGCATGTTAATATAAGTTTTTACTAATAAATCTAATATTAATTTGTTAATTTAATATATAAAATAAATAATAACTTAATTAATAAAATACTAC
>VCCN01004562.1:2993903-3007925 GCA_006491835.1 Architeuthis dux | reverse complement strand
AGAGAGAGAGAGAGAGAGAGAGAGAGAGAGAGCATTCAACATGTCACTACACTTGTCAGTTATGCACCTTTGTAATTCATGAGTGAATAAATCCGTGTTTTTGTGTCTGTGTGTGCGTATTTTTGCGCGTCGATCTTCCCGAGTGCGTGAGTGGAAAGAAACGAATAACATCTAAAAGAAGAAGTTAATTCATTGAATTCCTATGACCAGTGGCCAGTGTTGCCGATTTAGCGCCTTTCGCGCTAGCTCGTTTCTTGTTTGGGCAGCGCAAAAAAGCGCTAAATTAGCGCTTTTACGTTTAACCATTTTGGCCATTTATTGGCAATTTTTAGTGTCTTTTGGACATTTTTGGCTATTTTTTTTAATTTAACGCTTTTTAGCAGTCAAACTAGCGCGAATGTATTTTTTGAGTTGGCAACACTGCCAGTGGCGTAACTAGAGGTAGCTAGAGATTTGGGGGTCCGGGGGACTTGACTCCTTGAGGCGCCCCTCCAGCACGATTTGATGAAAGGGGAAGATTTGCAATAAGTAGACATGCACTATCATTTAATTGGTGAAACTGAAAATTAAAAACAACTCCAAACACTGACAAATTATTATTTATGTACAAATATTCAGTGGCGTAGCAAGGGTTCTCAGCGCCCGGGGGCAAATAATTTTGGCGCCCCCTTCCCAATGTTTTGATTATTTATTTTGTGACTCATTACCTACTTAATGACAATAACATGAAGAATTAAATACCACCTCAACATAGGCGTAAAATAAAGTCACACTATAACATCTAATTAGTATAAATTGAATTAAAATATTACTTATTTTATTAAACAAAATTTTTTCCTACCCCAAAAAGTTGTGACTTTTCTTCCTATAACTTTTTTTTTTTAGGTAGCTCAGGGTAACGCTACATTGTGACTTTTGTTCCTGCATTCTTTCTTAAATATATTGTAGACTTTGCGTCCCTTCACATTTACGCCCGGGGGCGACTGCCCCCTCTCGCCCCTGCAAATATTGTATAATGTCAGTAGAAATGCAGTAGGTAAACTTATAATTTATAAAGATTTTGGGGCCCCCACCATTGGTGTTTTCAAACAGACCCCCTTCCTCCCCACTCAACTACACCTCCGCATGTGACTGATGTGCAGGCACCGACAATGACAGGTTCTTTTTTTTCTTCCTTTTTCTCTTTTTGTTATTTGAAGAAAAGCCAAGAATGTGGCGACTTCCGGTGCAGTCTCTTTTAACGTTTTTCTTGAAAAACAAAATGGGGCTTTCTTTGTGAAAATGACTTCTTCAAGACTTTATTCTCTACTTTTCTTCTTGAGAAAGTAAACTTTATTTATTTTCTTACTAAGCTTTATCATGAAATAATACATATTTTTATTTATATCTAGTTTTTATAGTAACTTTTTAAAAGGTGAAATAAATTAATTTTTCATTACTGAACACTGATTTGCGTTTTTGGTAGATATAGGTGTTGGCGTTTTTGATAGATATAGGTGTTGTACAAAAGTTTCAAGCGAAAAACTGGTGTTCAACTGTATTCGGTCTCTACTTTAAAAAAAGAGCGCTGTGAACTTTTGTACAAGATAGTAGAGATATAGATAGATAGATATGAACAGACTGAAATAGATAGAGAGATAGAGAGATAAATATGAACATACTGGGATAGATAGATAGATAGATATTTTAAATAAAGCAGTGATTGTTTCTTTTCTTAAATTCAGCATAAAAACGTAGCATTTGCTTCTTTTTTTTATCACTTCCATAATTTCAACAAACTGACGCGTACTCTTTTATTTCTCCACAATGAATAGAAATTTGAGTTATCCTTGCTTAACTGGGGTTGAAAACCCTTAGCTATAAAATGGCTAACTTTAGCAATATGGCTTCTTCCGTTTTACTTTCTTCTTTGACTTAACGTAGACCTTTTTCAATACACTGTCGTTTTAATTAACTTTTGATGCGCATCCATATATTTTCTATATTCTTATTATATTCCTTACATAATGATAACATAAAATAAAATTGTTTCTTTAAAACAGATTATATAATTAAAATAAATTACATTGGTTTTTCGCTATGCAACAATTGTTTGTTTTGCCTCGCTTCTTATAATTAAATCTTTTGTAATAAAAAAAATCTCATAACCCTACGACCGGCCAGTAACACTAAACAATGTCATAACCATAAATCGTAAAAGTTAAACAAAAGTTGCCATATTGCTAAAGTTAAACGGAAGTTAGCCATTTTATAGCTAACCCTTTTGAAAGCCCCAGTTAAACAAGAATAACCGAAAATTGTTATGTAAGGGAAAATACATCTTAATATTATTTAATTATATTTAGGGCACAATGTAGGGAAGGTGGTCCCGATTACAAAGTTGTACACACTTGTACACTCGATGTTAAAAAAGGCGAACAAATAAAAAGAAATAAGAGAATTCATGAAAGAAAAATCGTAGTAAAATAAATACATAAAATAAATTGTTATTGGTTTGAATAAGTTAAATAGTTGAATTATTTTTTATTTGTGCACCGTTTTTAACATCAAGTGTGCGAGGGCGTGAATCTTAAAAATTGGGACCACCTTACCTACATTGTACCATTTATTTAGATACTTATTCATGAGAACTAACATAAATGGTATATTTCTTACGACTCAGCTTAAGATATTTTCAATTCCTAAATTTATAGACAATACAATTTTTAATTTCAGTTTCTTAAATTCTAGTAAAGTGGTTTATATAAAAAAGATTTACTTTAACAAAACACAAAGATAATGAAACAAAAAACCGTTTTATCCTCTAAAAAAATAAGAATTTGTTTTTAAGTTTTAATCACATTTACTTTTTAAAACGAAAGTAAAATGAACAAAAATGTAATAAACTAAATTTATGAATCGTAAATTCATTCACTGGTTCTCAATTTCCTTACCTTAAAAAAAAATCAAATTAAAGAAAACGCGGTTTCATTTTTCGATGAATCGCTAATTTAAGAAAATATAACTTCGCAAATTAAAGATACATTTCTTAGAAAATATTATTGGTCTGAAAAAAAGTAAAAAAACTAATAATAGTTGAATTGTAGAATTGTTTGTTGTTGATGATGATACATCTGTGTTGTAATGTTTTGCGTGTGTGTTATGCAACGAATAAGGGATATGTCTATTCTCTTAAAAAGATCCACCCACCCGAAGGAAGAAAAGAAAAAGAATAAAGAAGTCCCAACTTAAGAAGAAAGAAGACTTTAGATGAAGTTTGGGCTTACAACACAATAAAGATACCATATACCAAGTTTGTCGGTTGGAGACAAAAGTGGTAGAAGATAAAAGAATAAATAGAAAAAAGTAGTGAAGAGAAGAGAAGGAAGGGGCGAGAAGAGAGAGAGAGAGGGAGGGAGAGAGAGAGAGAGTAGAGAGACAGGGCAGTACCCGTCTCTAACATTCCGGACATTACTGGCAGTGGTTTTAGGGACGGAGATCTTCGCAAACAACCAATGAAAATTCAAGATAAAACTTTTATGCTTGCTTTCCAGAGTTATCTTCCCTTGCGACATTTAGAAATTGGGTCGCAGCCGCTGTGCCGATTCTATATGAGACAAGGGGAGGATAGATAGGCAGCCTTTTCGGAGCACTGGACTTCGATCGGATAATATTATAGAATTTTTAAAAAATAAAAGAAAAAGAAAGACGACGGATCTTCAAGGACGTTTCTACGGCATTTCTTTATTTGTCTTTTGGAAAACAAGACACAAAAAGAAAGAAAAATATTAATTCAATGACTTGGATCCACGGCTGCTGGTCTGTGGGCAGAATTAACAGCGAGCACGTTGGTATTACTCCGCTTAAAACTTTTTGTGTTTTTCTTCTTCATGTGGTAACTTCGAGTTTCTTTTTCGAAGGCGAAAAAGTTTACGAATTTATTTCTTATCTTTGATTTAAAAAGCAACGAATTGTCTTTTGGATTTTGTTTGTATTTTTAGTGCTAGTTTTTAAGTTTCTGAATGTTTTTTACCAAAGGACTATCTTCTCTGAAGGAACAGCGCTAAGCGGTTATCCGGTCGATTATTCTGCCACAGAAGTTAATTTTGTTGTGCAACTCGGAAGTGAATTTCCCCCGAAAAGGTTTTCCCCAAGCAGCTGGATGTTTCGATGTATCTCCTGGACTTCCTGCTACGTAGGAAGGGGATGAAAAACTCAACTGGTGACACATTCTGCCGGCAATGGGCTGTTTAAACACCAAATTGGTGCCGGAATCCCCATCAAGTCAACAGTATCTAAACCCGGTGTATCATGGCCCCCAAAATAATCTGTACAAAAACAACCCCAACAACGCACACCATCACCGGACCAAAGAGAAGAAATGTGGCGGTCAACAACAACAGCAATCGGATAACAATGGGCCCGATGTGGCCCCACGGCATAACAAGCGGGTGGAGAAATATATAGCCACATTTGATAATCGAGTGACCGCAAAATACGATATTAAGGCCTTGATTGGCCGAGGAAGTTTCAGTAAAATCGTCCGTGTTGAGCACAAAGTTACCAAACAACCTTACGCCATCAAAATGATTAATCGGACAGAGGGACGGGAGGTGTTCGAGTCCGAGTTGAACGTTCTTCGTCGAGTGAAACATGCAAACATTATCCAATTGGTCGAGGTGTTTGAATGTAAGCAAAAGGTGTACATGGTAATGGAACTGGCCACGGGTGGCGACCTGCTGGACAGAATCATTGGCAAGGGATGTTTTTCTGAAAAGGATGCCACCTATGTTTTGCAGATGATGCTAGAAGGGGTGCGTTATTTGCACAGCCTAGGCATCACACACAGGGACCTGAAACCCGAAAACCTGCTATACTATCATCCTGGAAATGACTCAAAAATCATGATTACGGACTTTGGGTTGTCCGCCACCCGTAAAGGGCCTGACAATTGTATGAGGACTGCGTGCGGCACCCCCGAGTATATAGCCCCCGAGATTTTAGCTCGCAAGCCTTACACCTCACAGGTGGATCTGTGGGCTGTCGGTGTCATCACTTATATTCTTCTTAGTGGGGAGATGCCATTTGAAGACGATAATAAAAATCGACTTTATAAGTTGATTCTGAAAGCCAAGTATAGCTATGCAAGAGAGGTAAACAAACCTTTTCTTTTTTTAATCTTTAAGAACTTCCTTTTTTTCTTCTTGATTTTTCGTTGTTTTTTGTTCGTGTTTAAATTCTTCCTTGTTAAATGCTTTGTTTTTGTTTGTTTGTTAAATGTTATCATCAACACATGAGTTGCTGAATGAACAAAAAGCCCTTTCATGTTCAACATGAAGTTGATGTTGAATAATATACTACTGTTCTGTTCTAATTTTACTTTATTTTCGACGTATTTATTTGCATATTGTAAATCAATTCTGACTCGTGGAAGTACACAAAACTATATTTTGAAAATGAAAGTTGAATTGTGAAAACAATACATTTCTTCAAACGACTTCAAATGATTTATTTTATTTGCTTTTGTTTTAAAAGGCCTAAATACAACACACAGAGACCGCATCGCACGCACACACCCCGCAAAAATTCCTCATCCTAAAAACGATACGACACACCAGAGAATTAAATAGAATGCAACTTCTTTTTAACAGTTCAGTCTTCTCTTTTAAAAGAGTTTTTTGTTAGTGGGAGTTTGTGAAGCTAATTCAACTCTTCAAGTTGACAAAATTTGAATATTGTTCATCGACCAGAGGGTAACCTATATTTTAAAAACTTATCCTCATCACATGATGAAGAATGAAAGGGATACAAGTTTAGTTCTGGGTCTTCTTTGTCTAAGTAATATAATGATGAAGATATAAACAGGAAGAACGCACACGCTTTCTCTCTCTCTTCTCTCTCTCTGTCAGGCACCAACTATGACTGTGTGAGCCGTGAGAGGGTAAACTAGCAGCCCATTCTTTTTTATTGCTTCTTCTTGACACCATTTCAAAAAAGCTTCTTCCTCAAATCGTTATACTTGGGTTTAAAAAAAACTTAAATACTTCTAGTTCACTAACAAAGATATCTCAAAAGACAAAGATATGTCAAATAACAAACAAATGCTTTTTGTTTTTAAATACAAGAAAACTTTTTAAAAAAATCCATTTTTTAAGAAGGTCAACAAGTAGTAGCTGCAATGTTTTATATCACTTTGCTGCCTCTAAAAAATTTCTTCTTTTCTTATGACACATTTAAAGTTATGTCAATAGCTGTAACTTGAGTTTGAATTTATGTTCAAGTCTGACTATCTATTCTGTTCCAAGTTCCAGTGATAGTACTTTAACAAAAATTAAAACCATTTATTTCATTCTTGTAGCAAAGTTGCCAAGAATATCGGAAAATTCAAATTCATAAATGTTACTTTTATTTTATACGTTAAATAACTTAAATTGTCTCTACCCAACCATTTGGTTCGGGAAAAGAACAGTCGTGTGTGTAAAGCGGAAACAGAGATTTCGACCGCGGACGTTTCGGCCTCGTTTTGTTTTTAAATGCCAAAATGACTAAGATATAATTTGAAATGAAATAGAATCATAATCTATGAATCTAATGCAATGTATAATAATTATATAATGTGTTTGTTTGTTGTTCAGTGTTTTATATATATTTTTAAAAACTTTTTATTTATTTTTTTTTTTATAAAAGGCAAAATGGGTTACGATTCGTTTTTTTTAAATTTTTACCAAAAAAATGGCTAAAAACAAAAAAGAATTTCTGAACTAATTTTATGTAAGTAGTGTGAACATTTCACACCCGTGCACACTTGATGTTAAAATGGTGCATACAGAAATAAGAGAATTCATCAAAGAAAAATATTGTAAATAGAGAAATTATATATAGTAATTTAGGCACCTCCGTCTCGAGTGGGTTTCATGCCTTTTTATTTATTATTTATTTATTTTTATTTTTTTTACTGAAATATGGTATTTAAGTTGGATAATATAGCCGACCACGTTTCTTAAGCGAACGTTTATATAACATCACAAATGATGAACATTTTTGGAAGAAACAAAAAAGCAATTTGTTTGAATGTCTGTTCTAGTGTTCTTTAAATCTTTTGGGTGGAGAATTTAAAAGTGCATAAAATTGGATTGGGTCAAAATATCTTCATCTTGGACGGTTCTTCTATATTTTTATGTTCTTTCTTTTTATTATAGTGATTTCAAAAAAGGAAGAATTTGGTTAGAGTGGTTATTAATCGTCTACATTTTCCTCCCCATAAAAGTTTATTTGGGGGCGGGGACAGCGATCAAATGTTTGAATAGTGTTATATGTGAATAGTGAGTGTTATCATGATGATAAAAAGAACAAACTCTGTTCAAAACCTGCGACGTTGTTTATACAATGTTTGACAACATTTGTTTCTGTAATAAAACTGTTTTCAATTGTCAATTGATTTGTCAAGTCAATCTCATCCCCGTTACCAAAAATAAAAATATGCGAAATGCAATATATTTCATTGGAAAATGAAAAAGTTATAATAAATATATATAGAAGTACATTAAACACTGTATAGTCCGCTTACTTATAAATACTATATAATCCGCTTTCTTTCGTTCTTGTACTTTCTTTTTTTTATCTCGAGAATTGTCTCCACTCGCCAGCCACAGCCAGGCAGACCAACTTGAAAACTGATAGAAACCTTTGGTGACAGTTTTGGTTGACGATTTCTAATATGACGTAATGGGACATAAAAAAATAAAAGATATTCCCCTTTCTTCGCTCACTCTCTCTATCCTCCCTTTCTTATGAAATTTGTGAACCGATTCAAATTTGATCTGAGCGAAAAACTTTGTAGTATTCATCAGAGAACTGTCGACTTTCGTCGGAGTTATAAAAATAAATTATTAAGTGATGGAATCTTTTTTTTCTAGCAAAAAGAATAGAATTTTCGGACATCATGGAGTTAAGCCATGTTTTCAAAAATATCTAGAATCCAGATTGGGGTCAGTATAGTTCAGCGTCCCAAATTATTGCGCATACTGACATAGAAATATATGACAGAAAACTATCTGTTATAAACTAAAAATCCGAACTAACACTAACGGCAATTTAGAAATAAATTGAACATTTAAAAATCAAAATTTGTCTCGTTTCCTTTGTATCCGTGCCCTTTTGTAAATGTATATTAAAAACCTTTACATTCAAAAATGGCCTTAAAGTTAAGGTGTGTAAACATTGTGTTATTCGTGCCCTTTCGTAAACTTAAAATAAACACATTTACATTAAAAACCTTTAAGTTCAGAAATAATCTCAACTACGGTGAGTAAACATTGAATTATTCAAATCAATGCTTGTGTCGCAGTGTCACGGACGCTAAAATTCCCTAGTTTATAGATATTTAATTCGGGACGCTAAACTTCCTTAGATGCTAGATATTTCTAGATGTTTTTGAAAACATGGCTTAACTCCATGATGTCCGAATCCATTTTTCTGTTAACATTTAATAGCAATTCATCGTCGGTCATTACCTTTTTTTGCATCGAGGCTTCACTGATAAATAATAATTTTTGGCACAATATAGGGAAGAAGGTGGTTCCGATTGTAAAGTTTCACACACTTGCACACTCGATGTTAAAAACGGCGCACAAATAAAAAAAAAAGAGAATTCATGAAAAAGAAACAGAAGTAAATACATAAAATATATTGTTATTGCTTTGAATAAATTAAATTGTTTTGCTTAATAAATTTTCGACAGATCTCATGTCTACGTGACGTCAGCTGAATTGAATATCAATCGGGACCACCTTCCCTTGTATTGTACCTAATTTTCTCTCCCTTTTCTTTAATGTTTTTAACACAACGAAAGGAAGACAAAGTCGAGAATAACATCAGAAAAAAATTAAATTTTTAAAGTAAATTCTCTCACTTTTTTCTTCTTTTAAAATCGATTCTTTGAATAATTTTAAAAAATACTTTATACTTTAAATAAATGGCATGAATGTATTTTCTGCAATTTTTGGATTTGGGTGCATGCGAATTTTAACCATTAACGAAATCGACTACGGATGCACAAAATAGCATAAATGGAATTGGTGGTGTGATTAAAGTTTACACAGGGAAAGATGAGTTTTCAAAGAGAAAGATGTAAGGTTTCACAGAGAGAAACACGAAACACGCATGTATTTTGACGGAATTGTGGGACAATATATAAATGATTTTGTTTTTCGTCAATTTTTTTTTAATAATAAATATTAATATAATAATAAATACATAATAATATAAATAAATAAATGATATTAAATAATACATATTGAATTGAATGAATAATTCATTTTAATGTTTAATCAGTTGCAATCAACTCTGTCCCCTATCTGCGTTTACTTTTGTCCATTTTGTGTATCTGTAGTCGATTTCGTCAATGGTTAAAATTTGCACGCACCCAAATCCAAAGATTGCCGTCTTTTCTTCACTTTGTCTTGATTTAGAAAAAGAAAGTAAATATAAAAACAACTGCGATAATCATCAAAATATTCTTCATCAAAATATTCTTCATCAAAATCAAAGTTTTTTTCTTTTCTTCAATTGGAATTCGTAAAACAAATTCATTTATTATTCCTTATCCATCATTAAGCCACGTTTCTGAAGAATTCATTCATGTGTTTTTCTTTCTATTTTACTTTTTACTTTTTAGGTCATATTTTTTGTTATTTCGAGAATACTGTGACGAAGTCTTGTAGCAACAACATTTTGTTGCGTGCGATAAACTTATTTATCACTAGTTTTACCCGTGCCGTAAAAAAGAAAGCATATATGAAATAGATACACATTTGCATCTACGTATAATCATTATATGTAAATAATAGAGATTTACATTGCAGTGTTATTTTTTGTTTGTATTACTTTTTATATTTTTGTTTTTATTATTCTTTAAATTCAGCATTTTTACTACGTCATCTGAACATAAAATTCTATTTCACTACGTCAGTTGCATCCCTTAGCGTGATAGAGTACAAACACACATACATTGCTATGTAATGTGTCGATTCTTTATTCAAAATAAATTTGGCACCAATAAAGTAGACATTATTCTGCTTTTATGTGAATATACAAGTTCTTTTGGTTTGTTTTCTTTTCAAAATAGAAAGGAAAGATGATTTTTTTCAATCAATATTTTTGCAAAGATGCCGCTAAAGCTATTTAAAATTTTTTTTTTTAGTTCTTATTGTTTATTTGTTTGTTTATGTTTGTTGAGTGTTTTTTCCTTCTGAACTTTTTCTTCAACCATTCACTTTTTCTTTTTAAAGATGATTAGTATAACACGACTTCTTTCTTTGTTTACAATACGCATTTTAGAGGGAAATAGTTGCTTGGTAGGAAAATGTTAAAAAACTCAAAAGATACTTTTAAGTCTTTAGTATTACTTAGTGTACAGTTTGTCTTTCTTTAAATACTGTAACTTTGTAAGTTTTAAGAATGATTGACAAGACTTACTCGTGAGATATTCCTCAACAAAAAATGTTTCTGGTAGAAAACAGGGTACAACTTAGAAAAGATGGTCCCGCCCGATTGGACGTCGCGTGACATCACACATATATACAATATGCGATGCGAAGCAGTAACAATACTTCTGTTGTTTTTTTTTCATTAATTCTCTCATTTCTTTTTATTAATGCGCCATTTTTAACATCGAGTGTGTACGGGTGTGAAATTTTCAGTGACGACAGCAGAATTCCAATAAGGACCCCCTTCGCAAAGTTGTGCCGAAAACAGTAAAAATAGAGTTACTTACCAACCACTACCAGTAACGGAAAAAGTATAAGTTTTATTTTCAAAAAATTAAATCGCTGAACACTGGACAGAATTTCCGCCTTTTTCTTTTTATGATGAATTATGAAAATTCATAAATTAGAAACCGTCAACCAAAACTGTCACCCAAACTGTCAAAATAGGTTTTTGAGTTAGTCAGTCTGGCTGGCTACGTATGTATCACGCGTACAGGCCTCACCAATGTGGTAGACGGCTGACAATTTCAACCCTTATTATGTCTAGAAAAAATTTTCTGTTTTAAATCCCCCCTAAATAGGTTTTTAGTGGGAGGGGGGGGTAAATTTACAATGTAAGTTTATGCTAAATTGATCTCTTAGTTTGTGTCTGCTTGGTTTTTTTTTTGTTGAAATTCATACATTTTTAGCCAACAAAAGGCGAGAGAATTAACTTATTCATTGATCAACCATTTTTCTAATTTTTTTAATTGATCACACCCAACACGGCATGCTGCCAAAAGACATTGGTTATGTGACGGTTTCTACTGACCTGTTTTCTCCCGATTCTATTTCCCAATTTGATTTATTCTGTCCTCTGCTTTCTGTCTTAACACTACATTATAACAAAAGACAACAAAAACAGGTCTGGTTAGTCACTCAATAGAAACCGTCACGTTTGGGCAGCATGCCATGTTGGGGATGATCAATTAAAAAATTGGAAAAACAGTGATCAATGAATAAGTTACTTCTCTTGCCTTTTGTTGGCCAGGGATCACTAAAAAAAGTCTTAATTTAAAAAAGAAAAAAAGAGTGAATGCTGCCGGACTTAAATCGGGTAAAAAAACAAGACTAGCATTCCAAGGGAAATTATGAATCACTGCCACCCATATATGCTGTGTTGGGGGTGATCAATTAAAAAGTTGGAAAAAAGTGTGATCCATAAATAAGTTACTTCTCTTGCCTTTTATTGGACCGTGATCATTAAAAAGGTCTGAAATTTAAAAAAACAAGCGAGCACAAACTGGTGACCAATTTAGCATAAACTTACATTGCATATTGAAACCTCCTCTAAAAACCTATTTTGGTGGGGAATTTTACAAAAACAAAAAAAAAAGTATGGTATGGCTTGTATTGCAAGATACATACATAGCCAGCCAGCCCAACTTAAAAACTGAAGAAACCAATGTTGACAGTTTTAGTTGACGCTTTCTAATAAATTTTGACTGAAAAAAGTCAAATGTTTCAAAAGCTGCCATTCCTTAGAGCAGAGGGAAGGAAAGATAAAGTGATAAAAGGTTTGAAGAAATGCTGAAGAAGAGCGGGCACAAACTAGTGACCAATTTAGCATAAACTTACATTGCATATTGAAACCCCACTACCTGTTTTGGAGGGGAATTTTCTAAAAATAAAAAAGTGTTTTCTCTACTAATTGAGGGGAGTGTGTGAGCAAAATTTCAAGTTTCTACTATGAATGGTTAGGGCTGGGTGAAGTCCGGATACATAGATACATAGATACATATAAATGTGTGAACACAAACCCAGCAATAAACCAGTGTTGTGGGTAGCGGTGATTAATAGTGTTTATTAATTTGCATTATTGCTTGCCTACAGTTATTTGAACCTTCATGGTTTTCAACGGGTGCAGATGTGGATAATTAGCAACCTGTGATGGTTAATGAGCCTGTCCTTTTCTTGCTAAGATAAACTTACTGCCTTAATGGTTTTTGCTCATCCTCCAGAGAAGATGAATACATATGAGAATAAATTATTATGAAACTAAGTATGATAATCAGGGCCTTCTTATCACATGGGCACACTGGGCAGTTCCCCAAGGGCCCACAATTTTAGGGTTCCAAAATTCAATTTGAAAAATAAAAACTTTATTTTAATGAGTCCGGGGTGAGAGGGATTAAGTGTTTCAAATATTCTGCAGATGGCCCTGATGATATGTGTGTGTGTGTCTGTATGTGTGGCTGAAACTCTATGGAATGACCACTTTGGTTTGAAGGCTGTAAACTGTATTACAGTGTAGACAATGTGTTATTCTTCTGAAAGAACAGCATTGAACGCAAGATCTGGTGGAGGAGCAATTGCAGTGTGGCAGTTGCTGTGGTGAGTTGTTAGAAATGAATCGCAGTCTGTTTCGCAACTGTTGATTAAATAAAAACTGGTTAAAAAAAATAAAAATGAAAAACTAGCTGAAAAACAACGCCTACCAGAAGGTGTATATTTTTTTTCAATTAGTTACATGAAATGGAAAAACTTTTAAATCCTGAGACCAGTTGGCCGTTCTAAGTTTTGCAATCTGAACTGATGCTTTTTTGTTAAAGGTTGATATCAGATCATTATTATTGATGTGAGTGTGAATGCAGACCCCACACCATCATTTGGGGGGGAATTTTCAAAAACTAATATGCCCCGTGGTCCCATTAGTAACCACAGCCGTAGCCCTCGCTGTCCTTGAGTTATGCAGTCACATAAAGATGGTCAAACATTTGGTGAATTATAGTTAGATTGATAAGATCTCAAGAAATGAAAAAGCATTTTCTCATTAGCCTTGGACTTGGCACTTGGATTATTATACAACAGAAGTAATATATTATTCAAATACAATCTTTTATTTCCTGTTGTTCATGCATAACGTTACAGCTTTTTGAAACCTTGATAGGTCCTTGTATGTGTATATTTTGCAAAATAAGCTACAAAAAGCTCATTGTTTTTAACATACGGAAGCCAGTAAGATTGTAATTGAATCTCTGGTTGGGTAAATACTTAAAAAAAACGTTGTGTCTCCAGAGATGGACCATATCCCAGCATGCTGTTAGGTTTCCATTTTCTTTCAAGAAATCTTTCTTCCCTTGACTCTCGGCAGCAAAGCACATTCTTCTTATGAATAAGTTTTCAATAGGAATTTATTTCTATCTTAGGAAAATGTATATTTTATGACTTTTCTCTGGTTGAACTCTTATTTTCATGTAAATATAGCCATAAATCAGTTCTAATAGATTCGGTTACTATTCATTTTGTGCTTCTATATTTCAAATGGATTCTGCCATATGGTAACCTGCTCGGGGTAACTTTATGAATTTATTCATTCAACCTAGTTATATACAGCCGTGTCGCATTGGATACACTGGTTATCATACAATCTCTCAAAGTTAAGCAACATTGAGACTGGTCAGTATCTAGATGGGTGACTAACTGGGTATACCAGATACAGTAAGAGGTGCTGTGGCGATCCCGTTAATCCTCATAGGAAGAGTCCAATCTCAACATTACGCTCAATAATGCAAGC
>VCCN01004562.1:2979151-2993762 GCA_006491835.1 Architeuthis dux | reverse complement strand
AAATCCCTTTAAAAAAGATTTAAAAAATAGATATCTTCTCTGGGATGGAAGTGATTTAAAAAAAAAAAAGATTTTAAAAATCACTTCTGTCCCGCTTTAGCGTATGTGAACACACAGACTTTACTTTACAGGGGGTAAAGTAAAGTCTGTGTGTTCCCCTCTTTCTGGTTGCTTTAGCACCGACAAACTAAAAAAGTGACATGGGTTTTTAGATTATAAGATAATCTTTACTAATTCAATACGTGGCTGGAATCCCTGACCTCATTATCCTTAGTCTAGGCTGTAATTACTGAAAGAAAGATTGTGGTTATTTTCTTATGTTATGATATATGATAATATAATTTCAATATCTTGGAATAATATTTCAAGAACATGTTAGCTCCATTTTGAAACAGAATGAGAGTCAAATGGCTATAAATCCTATTTACAGTTTTTGTTTTTATAATGCGATGAAAGGCAACTAAAATTAAGATGAAAGAAGTACTAGTTAAAAAATTAATAATGGGTTCCAGACTAACTTTTTTCACTACTGTCCCGAAAAACAATTTTAACCATCCCGAAGGGAATTTAAACGGTCCCAAAATTAAAATGTGGTTTCTTTATTTTGTTATTATCATCTATAGTCAGGTCCTGGACAAAATTCATAAAGAATGGGCACATAAAGATCGACCGCACCCAAAATGTTGTTAGTTGTTAGTAACATAATAAAAACACCATTAAAATGTTGAGAAAATAAATAATTGTCAAACTCCAGTCCAAACCTGGAGTTGACTTTGTTTTTGATTTTGATATCTTCCCCGGGCGCCTCCGGGACGGAATTGATTTTGAAAAAAGCATCCTGGAGAAGATATTTGTTTGTCCCGAACACTTTTTTACCACATTAATTTCGAGCCCTGTTTGTCAATGCTTCATCTTTTCAAAAATAAAATCAAGATATTTCTACTACTAATACGATTAGTGTATGTAAAAACAATAACAAATATGGTGCTGAGCAAATTGGGGAAAATAACGGGTAAGTTCAAAGGTTAGATTTAGATCTTCTTGCAAGCTGTAAAAGCGCTTGTAGCTTGTGTGGTAGAGCAGCTGGTACAGATAACTATGCTTCCCAAGGCAAAAGGGATGCGTGTTTGAGTCTCACTGAGAGCTTATCTTTTATTTCTGATCTGCACAAAAGCAACTAAAATTAAGATGAAAGAAACTAGCATTCCAAGGGAAATTATGAATCACTGCCACTCATGTATGCTTTGTTGGGGGTGATCAATTAAAAGGTTGGAAAAAAGGGTGATCAATGAATAAGTTACTTCTCTTGCCTTTTGTTGGGCTGTGATCACTAAAAAAAGGTCTAAAAAAACAAGCAGGCACAAACTAGTGATCAATTTAGTATAAACTTACATTGCATATTGAAACCCCACTAAAAACCTATTTTGGAGGGGAATTTTCCAAAAACAAAATCATTTTTCCCCTACTCATTGAGGGGAGTGTGTGTGCAAAATTTCAAGTTTCTACTATGAATGGTTAGGGCTGGACAAAGTCTGGATACATACATAGATACAAAATCAAATGATGAATAATTGTACTAGCCAAAAAATTAATAATGGTTTTCATATGATGGTATATTGTATTAAAAGTAGCTGAAAACACTACCCATTAAAGAATAAATTCATATTGCATGGCTGCTACATGATGAAAGAAAAGCCTTCATGTATACTACACCACATGCCATCCAGCCCAATGCTCTAACCACTGAACTATTCCTCCACTCTTGTAATAAATAAGTTCCTGTTGAAAAAAATGGTTCTTTTTAATGAATTTCTTAGCTTTTTTCTATCTTTATTTCCTGACTGCAACAAAAACAGACTCAGTTTGTCTCATTTCCCTAACCAGTTTTTTTTGTTAATTTATTATTTTTGTTTTTTAGTCATTTTATTTTTTATTGTAGACATTTGTAGACGTGTTTTGAAATATAATTAATTTGAAACAAACTCTGAATTTCTCTTCTTCGGTCTTTCTTCAGACCTTTTATCACTTCATCATTCCTTTCCTCTGCTCTAAGGAACGGCAGTTTTTGAAACTTTTGACTTTCAACCAAAACTGTCAACATTGGTTTCTTCAGTTTTTAAGTTGGGCTGGCTGGCTATGTATGTATCTTGCTATACAGGCCATACCATTTTTTTTGTTTTTGTAAAATTCCCCACCAAAATAGGTTTTTAGAGAGGGTTTCAATATGCAATGTAAGTTTATGCTAAATTGTTCACTAGTTTGTGCTCGCTTGTTTTTTGAAATTTCAGACCATTTTTAATGATCACAGCCCAACAAAAGGTGAGAGAAGTAACTTTTTCATTGATTACCCTTTTTCCAACTCAGCATATATGGGTGGCGGTAATTCATAATTCCCCATGAAATGTTAGTCTTTCTTGTTTTTTACGCCATTTTAATCTATTTTGCATTGTCTGCTGGTCTTTTAGAAAAGAAAAAGTACCTTTTTTATAGTTTTTAAATGAAAATTTTATTTTTAGCAATTCTAGGAGATGGTTCACAGAATTTGAGTTTAACTGGAAAAAGGGTTTTCGAAACCGTTAATCAAAACTGTCAACATAGGTTTCTTCAGTTTTTAAGTAGGTCTAGCTGGCTGGCTATGTATTTATCTTGTATACAGGCCATACCAACCGTGTTAGTGGGCTGAAAATCTAAACATTTACTCCTTATGATTTGAAAAAACCTTCTTTTTTTTTTTAAATTTCCCCCCAAATAGGTTTTTAGCTGGGGTTCAATCTGCAATGTAAATCCATTCTAAATTGATCACTTAGTTTGTGTCTGGCAGCATTCACACTCGTTTTTTTTGAAAATTCAGACTATTTCAGTGATCACTTCCCAACAAAATACGAAAGAAGTAACTTTTCATTAACCACCCCTTTTTCTAATTCTGCCAAAAGACGTTGGTCACGTGACAGTTTCTGTTGAAAAAAAATCCTCACCAAAAAAGAAGATATCTTCCACGACACCACCAGGACGGAAGTGATTTTTAAAAAAAAAAGGATTTTTATTTTAAAATCTTTTTAAAATCACCTCCGTCCCTGAGGTGTCCCGAACACATTTTTACCATGCCGGGACATTAATTTCGAGCGCTGGTGAGCATTGAGGTTCTGTTTGTTTCTTTGAGGTTAAAGTTCAGTCGATTTTGGTCATGTAGGTGTCGTTCAATCTTTTTATATGTTTTCTGTTTTAATAGTCCAGAAAAGCCATCTAACCGCACAGTTTCTAAGGATCTCAAAAAACTGAACGGGAAAAATATTACAACTGTAATTTTGGTTTAATGAAGAATGATTCTTTTAGAGCAGTGGTTTAGAAACTGGAGTCTGCGGACCTCTGAGGGTACGTCAAATAATGCTGGGAAGTTAGCGGCAGTGTTCCCTCTGCACCTGACATTGTGAATCTTGTAGCAGAGAAACAACATCATCCATCGCATGGCTATCAAAAAACATAATTATTGTACACAAATCTGTACCACAAAAGCACCAAGACAGGTTTTTGTATATTTTACTAATATTTATTATGAAAAGTCATTTCTGCTTTTAGGTTGACAACAATAAATGGAATTTTGGAAATAGTTAATTAAACTCAGAGGTTTTTTGCCTATCATGTTAAAACTTAACCATGTGGTGTACACATGAGGAAATAAACAATAAAACAAAACAGAAGAGACATTGTAGAGAGGAATGAGAAGAAAAATGAAGTGACTCTGGAAGGTCACATATTTCTCTCTCGGCAAGATTAAATAAGACAAGTCTAAGAAAAAAAAGTTTGATGATATTTTAGAAACAGATATTTTCCTCGTCTACATTTTGTTACTCTCTTCAATTAAACAAGATCCCCAAACCCTATTTGACAGTGGTGCAGTCAGGGCTCGAGATTAATGTTGTCCTGGGGATCCCCCCCCCCTTTTTTTTAATCACTTCTGTCTCAGAGGTGTCCGAGGAAGATATCTTTTCTTTTTTTTAAAAAATTTGTTGAGGATTGTACTTGTCATTTTATTGGTTTATTTTTACGGTAGAAAATAAAGTCAACTCCGGGTTTGGACTAGAGTTTGACAATTATTTATTTTCTCAACATTTTAATGGTGTTTTTATTATGTTACTAACAACTAACAACATTTTGGGTGCTGTCGATCTTTATGTGCCCATTCTTTATGAATTTTGTCCAGGACCTGAGCTTAAATCTACCCAGGTCAGCCTTACTGTCAGAATACTCTTTTGAGGGAACAGCATACCTCTACAGCCATCTGTCTAGGAGAAGGAAACTCCAACAGAAAACCTACGCCCTTGGGGCCTTACTTGATGTAAATCCTTGGTTTAAATGGTGGGCTCGGTCACGCATACTTTATTAGCCACCTGGAGGCCCGCAACGGACGTGGTAAACCCCCCGGAATCATTGTTTGCAAACCCAACCCAAGGCATGATAAATGTATTTTTGCATATGTAAGCTATCCTGAAAAGACTAGATACGCTTATCTTAACAATTTCCAAAGCTGTTATCCATTATTTTATCTGTTTATCTCACACTTGTTGTTTTTGAGATATATTAAAAACTGTCAACTGTAAGTGATTCTGGCTGGCTGGCTGGCTGGCTTTGTCATGCATACAGGCTGCACCAGTAGAGCTAGAGGGATGAAAATTTAAACATTTACTCCTTATGTCTACAAAAAACGTTTTTGTTTTTGAATATTACCCCTTCCCAGGTTTTAGTGGGTGTTCAATTTACAATATAAGTTTATGCTAAATTGGTCCCCTAAATTGGTGTCTGACAGTGTTCACGCTTGTTTTTTTTTTGGAAAATTCAGACATTTTTGTGACAAAGGACGAAAGAAGTAACTTATTCATTGATCACACTTTTTAAAATTTTTTAATTCATCACCCCCAATATGGCATTCTGCCAAAAGACTTTGATCGTGTGACGGTTTCTGTTGAGTGACTAACCAGACCTGTATTGTGTATGGCTGATTTGATTGTTACAACACAACAATGATTTATTAAGAACCTGCAAGCCGTCCCTCCTGAGGACAATCCCCTCTATCTGTTCCAGATAAACACTTGCCTAAAATAAAGATTTTTTTGTTCTTATTTTATGACTTGACTATTATAAAAGAAGAGTACATTCTTAGCTCATCTCTCGGCTTTATTTTTAGCACATCCTTAAATAAAGATCCATTTTTGTGTAAATATTCATCTATCCAAGATTGTCTTTAATGATGAAAGAGTTCCATTATATAAATTCATAAAATTGCTGCCGTTAAAATGGCAGCAGAGCATCCAACAAAGCCTTTATCGGATGATGACCCTGGTTGAAATAAAATAACGAACAAAATTTGAAATAGTCCAAGAGAATTAACTGATATAGCACTGAATCTTTAAATGTATCTGCGGACAGATTCATTTTTTTATTGGTATAAAATAAAGGGAAAATCCAAATATTGTCACTCATTTGAAAATTTTATAGAAGTGAAACATAGTTTAACTTTATTATGAGTCAATAACATTTTATATAATTTATATATATATATATAATATAAGAAACACTTTATCAATAATTAAAACTGACTAAAATTGTGTATTTAGGACTGGTTTCATCATTTAAGAGTTAAGACAATCTTGGATAGATCACACACACACATATATGTGTGTGTGTGTATGTATGTATGTCTATAAAGTTTTAACAATAAAACGATTTTACATCACATATATATATAATAAGCATTATTAAATTTAAATACAGCTTATTAGACATACCTCGAAATATCTTATTTTTATACTCTCTGACTCAATTTTGCTGTGTATATAACACACTCTAAACATCCATCTGGCAACAGATAATATATCTAGATATATTGAGGTCCGACAACATATAAATAAAGAGACTACATTTTTACACAAGACAATCACCCTCATTATAAAACCCAACACATTTATATAAGATATTTAAATGAATAGCCTAACTATTGACTTCTGTTTTTCTGTTAAAAATTCTAACAAGTTCCTTTACTGAATGACTAACAGTGATGGTAGTAGTTCAAATCAGATTTCTTCCTCCTCTCTCCTCCCTCACCCTAACGGGCGAAGGAACCAAGCCCTCTAGCTGGTTTGACCCGTCGCTCCTGGGTGTAGGACGCTAACTGACTCTAAACTGCCGCTTGATTTGAAAATCACGGCAAACCCGTAAACCACTCTGGTTGGTTGAATGTATTTTCTTTGTTCTGACTTCGTCGGCCATTTGACCTATTTCCTAGCCCCGGGAATATGATATGGCGTTTTGGTCACGTACCAATCTATCTCCCAAAACATACAAACACCCACAACCAGAGTATATTTCATTACAAGAGACTTCATATTGGTTTGGTTGGTTGAATGTATTTTCTTTGTTCTGACTTCGTCGGCCATTTGACCTATTTCCTAGCCCCGGGAATATGATATGGCGTTTTGGTCACGTACCAATCTTATCTCCCAAAACATACGAACACCCACAACCAGAGTATATTTCATTACAAGAGACTTTATATTGGTTTTAAGTAATATTGTCAGCCTTGTATACCACTAATATAGAATGCTGAAACTCTCCTACAAAAAGATGAATTTATTCAAAAAAGTTTCCCCTCAGCTACGGGTAAAATAGCAAAAACCAGGAAAGTCCAAACTTCATACAGCCCCACGACTGGCTGGAAATAGACAGAGTAGGGAATGTGTTCCCGAAGTATGGGGCTCTGGTGAAACTTTGACGGGCTTAGCAACCCGGAAGTGGATTATAATAAATGCTCACATGAAATAACCCTACGACACTCTCGATGGTACAAGCAGATGGATGACTGTTACTGTCGCTAAAGAGTACTTATGTGACAATGCCTTACCAGATATAAATACTGTTGATGTTATGAGATCTTACCTGCCATCGTCACTGATTAAAAGTACAGTGTTCAGGTGTTTTAATGAATGAAGCTGACATGTTATTTGTGTTTGGTATTTACTGGCAGACATTCAGTTCAAAGGAATGTCTGTCTGTCTCGTTTGGCAGACACTTCTGGCTTGCTCTTTTTCTGCTGGAAGAGAGATGAATATAAACAATTATTTGTGTAACGCTCAACTTTTGTCCTCAACTGTTGTCGCTGGTACTCTAGACCTTTTAGACGTGGCCCACCCATGTGGAATGATGGAAGTAAGGTCCCAAGGTTTTCTGTTGGTGGAAACCTAGGCAGATGCCCAAGCTGGCTGTTGTAGCTGGTACTGTAGACAGTAAACAGTCATCCATCAACTTTTATCATCGAGAATGTTGTGAGTTATTTCACATGAACATTTATTATAATCCACTTGTCGAAGCTTCACCAGTGCCCTGTCACCTGAACCATTGGAAGACATTTCCTACTCTGTCAGTTTCCAGCCTCTCACAGCGCTGGACAAGGGGTTGGACTTTCCCAGTTTTGCAATTTTATCCATAGCTTGGGAGAGAAGAGATGGATTCCTGCCTTTCCCAAGGGCATTAGTGCGAAGTGGACACAGTTTGAACTTGGTTTGCTGATTCCATTTTCTATGCTGCTAACTGCCTGGCCACCAGCCAGTGTTCAGGACAAACAAATATCTTCCCCGGGACGCCATTGGGATGGAAGTGATTTCTTTTTTTAAAAAATCACTTACGTCCTGGAGGCATCTGGGGAAGATATCTTTCTTTTGGTAAATTTGGTGAGGATTGTTCTTGTTTTGTTGTTTTTGTTACGGTAGAAAAACAAAGTCAACTACAGGTTTGGACTGGAGTTTGACAATTATTTGTTTTCTCAACATTTTAATGGTGTTTTTATTATGCTACTGACAACTATAGATGATAATAACAAAGTAAAGAAACAATATTTTGATTTGGGGACCGTTTACATTTACTTCGGGACAGTTAAAATTCAAAGTGAAAAAATGTTGTATGGAGCCCTGCCACCGGCACCATCCTCATACTGTAGACCTTTTACCCAAATGAGGTTAGCAGGATTGCTCGCAACCTGGCAATTTCAAGTTAGCTGGACACTCTTTTAGTTTAGTTGAGTTGATGGAATCATGAGTTCCTTGGCAATATTTTTCCTGAGATAATATCATTTCTTTGATGCCAGCTTTGTAAAATGAGGGATTCTAGTTGAAAATGCTATTGGTAAGATTGATATTTATTTATTCAGCAGGGGTTACTGTGCAATTGGTATCTGTTGGGCCTAAACAGTTACAACCGATAACGTGAAGCTAGGTATGCAACATTTTTCATGGAAAATTCAAGTACACAGCTAAAAATCTATCGATTGTGGAATTAATTCTTTGGGGAGGTATATACATATACATACTGTTAGAAAGAGCATTTCCAACAGTGCATCTTGTCAATTTGTATCTATTTGGCATCAAAAGTTACAGCCGGAAACATGAAGCTAAGTATTCAACATTTTACGAAAAAACTGCAAGTACACTATCCAAAGTCTATCGATTGTGGAATTAATTCCCGAGGCAGATTTATACATATATATATCGTTAGAAAAAGGATTTTACTAGCTTTCCAACGAGGTGTGTTATCAATTTGTATCTCTTGTGGCTAAAAAGCCACTGTCGAAAATGTGAAGCTAGGTATGTTGCATTTTTCAATGAAATGTCAAATACACAGCACAATGTGTATGGATTGTGGAGTTAATTCTTGATATATATATACATATCGTTAGAAAGAGCATTTCACCAACATATACTGGGATACCTAAAACTCAAAAATTACTTTTATGATAAGAGAAAGTGTATTTATGGGCTCCTCATGTCGGAAAACCATGATTTAGCTTTTAAAGTATTCAGATATGTCAATTGCGAGAATTGGTGTGTGCTAGCGGCCATTTTATTTTATCTTTTTTCTGAAAGAGGACATCCTAAGGAATATTTTGGTACCCTAAATGTAGAATCATGGTAGGGGGTGCACGGTAACCCCTGCTGGCCCCCGGACTAATAACTATAATATTATTTTTACATGATATTAACCTTTCACCAAAGCTGCAAGACTATTTTTAAAAAATAATCTTTCACCAAAGTCGCAAGACTCTATTTTTGGGGAATTTTAAACTGATTTCAGCATTAAATGACCCATCAAGGGTTGATATGCCGCTAGACAAATCAATCAATCATGATATTACGGAAAACATTACATAAAATCGTGCATTAGCAACCATATATCATTCCTAAAATGGCAAAATATGTAAATATCAATAAAAATACCAGTGTAAACTAAAATATAAGGAAAAATACCTGTAATCCCTATAAATGGGATGCTTTGGTGCTTCTCTGATGTGATAGGTGGAGGAAAGACTGATTTTACCACCAGAAAGAGCAGGAATAGCTGAAAACTTTACCATAGAAAATGCATTTTCGGAACAGTGGCAAGGTTCACCTCTCCTATGGTAGTCGCTTCATATCTGGTCTCTTTTAAAAAAATTGCTTCCAAATATTTATGGGCTAGATATTTTTCTCTTTGAATAACTGCTTCTCTTTTAATTTTAAATTGTGTACTTGTATTTGGATGCCTTAAACGACGCCAGCCATTTTGTTTCTCTAACCTGTAAGTACACAACCAAAAAGTTGAATGCCTTCCAGGTTCATTAGCCAAGCAATGTTCATCATTCACATAAGCAAAGTGGACCTTATATTTTTTTTTTTATTCAATATGAAAAGATTATTACCGGTTGACCTAGTTCTTCTTCTTTCCACCACCCAGACTACTGACCCCTTTCCACCACCCAGACTACTGACCCCCACACTAATATATCTCCTCACCTCTTTTCATCTTCTCATCTCTGTGACCCCATCTCTTTGCCTGTAGCTGAGTTTGAATTCCAGTTTGTTTTAATAACTTAAGGAGCTCTAGGGGACAGATAACAGATTCCTAAAGGCAGTTCATAGATTGACTAGTTTGTAGCTTCATTCCTGTTCCCATTCCTCTTGGAATCTTATCTCTTGTCATTTTTTGGTAATTTTACTTGTGTTGCTTTGCTGATAATCTATGTTAGTGGCTCAGAAACACACAGTTGTTACTGATGAATGGCAAGTTTTAAGGTAGCTTTATATCATGAAATTACCACATAAATTTTTTTAGTGAGTAAATGATGCACATATTTATGCTTATAGCTCACCTCTGCACTTTTGTTTAGAGTTGTTTTCTTGGTTGGTTCTTGGATTTGTTTTGTGTTGTGTACTTTTCATATTTGTTCTTGAAGTGTACTTGTTTCCAGTATATTTGGGTCATAATCCACCAATTATTGATAGTTCTTTGTGCGAAGAAGTTCTTCCTTGCGTTCTTTCTGCAGTGCCTTTTTGTATATTTTGCTGTTGCTAAATGTGTGTAAAGGTACTTGTTAAAATATCCTCCAAAATTCTTGTGAATATTGGATTCAGGCTTGACTTATTCTGCACAAGAGTGTCTACAGGAGCAGCACATTGAATCTTTGCAAGATGAATATAAATAGGATGATCTCCCTTGGACTCTGTTGCCATAAAATAGGGAACTTTATTGCAAATTAATTTTTGGGATGGAATAATTCTAGTTTTGGAACCAGCTATTAGTATATACAGAAAAATACAGATTTTTTTCTTAACCACTCCCAAATACATCTGAAGTAACCGCATGAAATTATAGTGAGTAAATGATGTGCCTATTTGTACTTATATCTTATTGCTTATAACTCGAGTTGTTTTCTTAAACATAACTTGTCATAATCCACCAGGGCTGGGGCCAGTAAACCTTTTTGGGTGGTGGGCCGGATTAGTAATGCTTTTATGTCTTGCGGGCCAAAGTAAATAATAAAAAGAAACAATGATCATACAAGCTTGCTTTTTAATTGTTTTAATGATTCTTCCTTCTAGGAATATATACCTACATAATCTTCCAAGTATTATCAACCAATGAACACTATGAAATTCTTTTTGGTGGAACAATATTGTTTAATTGTGGTTTTTGTATCTATTTATAGAACAGCAGAATTATGTAGTGTTAAAACATTTTTAGCTATTCTTGATTCGTTTGAGGCCACTGCAAAAATGAGATTTTTGCTCTATTTTTCAGAACTGAATTTTATTGTTCACTAATGTAAGATAGATAAGGAAAACAGAATTTTTGGATGTAACGTTAAATATTTAATGAAGTCGGCAGCTGGATGAAGCCGGGGGCCAGATTTGGCCTGCGGGCTGTGGTTTGCCGAGCCCTGCACTAGGGTGTTCCAATTATTAATAGTTCTTTGTGAGAAGAAGTTCTTCCTTGTGTTTTTTCTGCAGTGTCTTTTTGTATATTTTGCTGTTGTTTTGTCTGTCCATTGTGAAAAATCTATCAGCACAGTTACCTAAATGTGAAACATCTTTCTTTCATTAGCATTTATTGTGAATAACTAAATTATATCTGACAGTAAAATATGTTTTGATTAATAAAATTGAACTTGTGAAAAGGGGGCTGATTCAAGATTTTACAAGTCATGAAGTGCCCAGTTTAGCATTATAGCTGCCTTGTAAATAGAAAACTCCTTGTAAAACCTAAAAAATGTTTTTTTAAAACTACCAAATTTCCAGATAGTTCAAAGGTCTAATGGATTGAAAGCACCTAAAATTTAAAGAAAAAAATATTTTTCTAGGAAAACTAATTTACGTACATAAACTAAGACATTACCCAATTTTAATATTCCATATCTCCAAACAATTCATTGGAATGTATGGGAAATGTATAAAAACAGTAGTAAAACACTACTAATAACAGATCTGCATAGTCACTCAACAGAAACCATCATATGTCTTTTGGCAACATTGGGGGTGACCAATTAAAAAATTGGAAAAAGGGGCGATCAATGAATAAGTTACTTCTCTCGTCTTTTGTTGGGCAGTGATCACTAAAAACGTCTGAATTTTCAACAAAAAAAACAAGTGGACACAAACTAAGGATCAATTTAGCATAAACCTACATTGTAAATCCTGCCCCCCCCAAAAAAAACATTTAGGGGTAATTTTTTTTAAAAAATTATTTTTCTATACATAAGGAGTAAATGTTGAAATTTTCAGCCCTCTAACTCCATTGATGCAGCTTGTATGCCTGATACATACATACATAGCCAGCCTGCCAGCTGGACCAACTAAAAAACTGAAGAAACCTATTTTAACAGATTTGGTTGCTGGTTTCTAATAATAATTTTGAAAGAAAAACTTGTCAATTGTTATGACAAAAGTTGTGGTTGTTACTCCAGTTGCCTAAATAGTGTTTGTAGTTTAAATAAAGACTGGAATGATTTTCTTTGTCACACGTTTTTGGTTGTTTAAATAAAATGATTATTAAGATAAGATATAATTATTATTGACATAAGGGGCAGTGTCTGGTGTACTCTTACTTAAAGACCGCCCGCCTGCCCACATGTGGTCCTGAAGTTGCCAGTTGTGTGGACCCCTTCCCCATAACCTGCCGAATAACACAAGTTACCATTTTGAAATGTTGTAACATCGTTGCCAGAAAGTTGGAAATGTTTTTGGCCAAAACACGTCAAGAATGGCCAAATGCAATAATTGTTTATAAAAGCAATTATTTTATTATATATTTTTATTAGGTGTAGTATTGTAAATCATTGCTATTAATTTTTTAATACTATTTTTTTCTATACTTCTATTTACCTTTATCTTAATTTTTCAATTTTTTATCGCAACTTCACGATGACGGCCTGGGTTAAGTTGCAATAAAAAAACAAAAAAACACAACTGACAAATTAAGAAGGTAAATAGTATAAGTGATTATGATGATAAAATATTGCAATACTGCAGTACACACAGTGGTGTATCAAGGGTTCTCAGCGCCCCCGGGGGGGGGGGATAATTTTGCCCCCCCCCTGTTTTGATTATTTTGTGACTCATTCATTACCCACTTAATGATGATAACATGAATTAAATACATAGGCCTAAAATAAAGTCACAATATAACATTTAATCTTTTTCCTACTACATTGTGACTTTTGTTCCGTGACTTTTATTCCAGGATTCTTTTTTAAATATATTGTAGACTTTGCGCCCCGCAACAATTGCCCCCTCTTGCTACACCACTGAGAAAACACAAAAAATAAAAAAATTATTAAAAATACTACTGCAAAATCAAAATGTACAAAAACTTAAATATGGCCAAACCAAAAAGTTCATGGCTAAATGCTTTTCGAAAAGGCTAGATTTGTGAAATTCGGCCCTAAAATGTCCAAAATGGCAACGCTGAATTGTAACTGTAGCCCCCAAGAAGACGGTCTGGCCTGTACTTACAACAGCACAAGTTAGTAGCAGCAGACAGGAAAGCGGCTAGCAAAACAATAACAAGAATAATGAATCTAATATTTCTAGCATTTGTCTTCTTAGTGAAAAAGGACACAAAGAAGAGAGAAGCACAATTTGGCATTCCTTAGAAGTTATCTGGGCAGTCGGCTGCTTTTCTACTTAGGGCCGGCTCCCATCAAAAACAACGGCTACCTTTTCTGTTTCGTCTGTGTTTTCTCTTGTAAGCATGACGTCTCGCCTGATTGCTTGGGTAGGAAAGGCGACCTCCTATTTCAAGTGCCTGAAAGAGACAAATCTATTATTTTAGACCGTTTCAGTATTTATAAATAAGGTGGGGATATCATTATTATTAATTTTTGACTACTATTTACCTTCATCATAATTGTTTAGTTGTTTTTTTAATCACAACTTGTCTCAGGCCGTCAATCTACCGCAGTGAGTAAACAGTGCCGATCGGAAATAAGAATAGTCTCTCGGTGAGACTCTAGCTCACATCCCACTTGCCAGAGGGAGGCCTGCTTAAACGCACCAGCTGCTATACCAACTTACAGGAGCTTTGATGGTTTGCAGAAGTCCAAATCCAACCCTTAAACCTACTCCCTATCCCAATATCTCTGCACAGATGTTCGTTTTGGTTTCTGTAGTAATAGTATCAGCAGAGCAATTATTAGAAACCATCAACCAAAACTGTCAACATAAGTTTCTTCAGTTTTTAAATGATTCTGGCTGGCTGGCTGGCTATCTATGTATCTATGTGTCACACATACAGGCCGTACCAATGGAGCTGGAGGGTTGAAAATTTAAATATTTACTCCTTAATTGATCACCCTGAACACGGTATGCTGCCAAAAGACATTGGCCGTGTGACTGTTTCTATCTATACTGCTGGATTTCATGAAAGATGTACTGAGCTGAAATTGCATGAATTAATTGATATTTATTTAGAAGAAAAAAATGGACATGTCAATAACCTGTTACGAATGTGGATTTAGGGAAATATGGACCAATATGGAATTGTATGAGTTTTGGGGAAATATGGACCAAGATGGAATTGTATGAGTTTTGGGGAAATAGGGACCAAGATGGAATTATATGAGTTTTGGGGAAATAGGGACCAAGATGGAATGTGGGAATAAATTTGAATGGTTCATTACAAACGGTACTGCTGGTTTCACATAGATTTTCATTTGATACATAAATGTATCATACATCCAATATGAACATGTTTATTTAACATAGTTACATGTTGCTAGAATTTTGAATTTTAGTCTCTCTCACTTCCCAAATAT
>VCCN01004562.1:2867986-2879876 GCA_006491835.1 Architeuthis dux | reverse complement strand
TCAGGGGGGGTTTTGCCTCCATAAACCAAAAAATTTCAGAAAACTGAAGATATCTTGTAATTAGGTCTAGTTTAAAAAAGGTTGTTTTGATATTTAAAATATTTTTAGGGCTGCCCTATAAAAGGTTAATACTACTCACCAAGTCTTTTAGAATAAACTTTGTTTTTATTTCGTTTCAGTAAATTTATTTTTAAAAATAATTTATTTTTTCTCATAATAAACACCGTAAAACTTAATATAGATTATAAATACGTTACAATTTTTGACAATTTTTTTGGGAAGTTTCTGTTTAGTTACTGTTAGATTATGGCTGAAGACTTTTTATATATAGTCTTAGTACCGATTGCTTATATAACAGTGAGTATTGGGTTGCGAATGATATTGTGTCATCAAAAGGGGTCCCAAAGGAAAAAGGTTTGCCAACCCCTGCTCTAGAATTTGGTTTATTGTCAACAAAACAGTCATATAAACCTGTGCGATATCCTTTGGATATTTAGAGAATTTAATATTCATATTATTTTTATTAAATCTGTCTAGTTTTTACCTTCATCCAAATTTTAATTGTATTTATACAACTTATTAATTCGGGCCACTGTTTCTAAGGCAACGAATAACAGTGCAATCGGAAATGTTGGTGTGTGTTCAATTCTCACCAAAGGCTTACACTCTATTTGCAATCGTGCTGTTATTCGTTGCCATAGAAACAGTGGCCCGAAATGAATAAGTTGTATAAAAACAACTGAAATTAAGATGAAGGTAAAAACTAGTCAAATTTAAGTAAAAATTGAAAGTTGTTTATATAAACAACAGAAATTAAGATGATGGTAAAAACTAGTCAAATTTAATAAAAATAATGTGTTACAATTATTTCATCCAATAATAATAAAGATTGATTTGATATTTGTTTTTCTGTTCTGTTCTTTTTCATGGAGGTATTTTTTTTTTTATAAACTCCTCGTGCAAATTTTACCAATCCTCTTCAGTTTCCTTAATTTTAACATTTGTTTTCAATCGAGACACTTCTTTTTATTTATAAACAAAAAGTTCTGCATAATAAATAAATAAATGAAATTAAGATTGACTTTTTCTCATTTGAATATATTTATAGGTGGTTTAATGTGAAAAGTTAAAAACTATAACTTTTGCAAGAAATACTTTTGACATTCTTTTTGTATTAATCACACTATCCTTGCTTGAGAGATATTTGACATTATCAATTCTTGAAGTTTTTTTTTTCTTGTAATTTTATTTCATGTCATGTCATGTCATTCATGGGCGTATGGGAACTGGGGTGGGGGGGCAGATTCGCCCAAATTACATTGATTTGCCCAAGATTTTACAGTTTGGCCCAAATTACATTGATTTTCCCGAAATTTTACAATTTTGCCTGAATTACATTGATTTTCCTGAAATTTTACAATTTTGCCTGAATTACATTGATTTGCCCAAAATTTTAGAGTTTGGCCAGGGTGATACCAAGGTGCCAGGAGGGCATATACCCTCCCTGGTGCCTTGGCTTTATCCCCATGATGTCATTGTTATCATAATTTTTTACTGTAGAAATTGAAATTTACCAGTCAACAAAGGATAAGGAATTCAAATCAACTTCAGTAAAGGGAAAAAAGGGTCCCTTCCAAGACTTCTTACAGAAATTTATCTTCAGGTTTTCTATTCATTGAGAAAATAAAACAGGTCTGGTTAGTCACTCAATAGAAACCATCACGTGACTAACATCTTTTGGCAGCATGTCATGTTGGGATTGATTAAAAAATTTGAAAAAGGGGTGATCAATGAATAAATTACTTCTCTCTCTTTTTGTTGGACAGTAATCACTAAAAAAGTCTGAATTTTCAACAACAAAAAACAAACGGACATAAACTAAGGGATCTATTTAGCATAAACCTACATTGTAAATTGAACCCCTACTAAAAACCTATTCGGGGGGGTTTAAAAAAACGATCACTCCCTTTTCCAATTCTTTAATCACCCACTACACGGCATGCTGCCAAAAGACATTGGTCATATGACGGTTTCTATTGAGTGATTAACCAGACCGGTTTGATTATGTATTCTCAATGAAGTTCAATGAAAATCCCTCTTCAAGGAACTACCCTGTGTTCCTCGTGGCATAACCACTTCAAATAATTGGTTAGAATGTATTGACTATTGATTGACTAAGCAGACCCATTTCCTTTTTTATTCATTTTTCTAAGACGTCCTTAAGTTTAAATTTTTTTCTTTTTGAGTCTTCTTAGAATAAGTGTTTCATTTGACAAAATGTTTAATTCTCCACCTGGTCATAGTGGTTGGTTTAAAATGAAACCGTAGCTTAGTTCAGCTTATGGTAGACCATCGAGACGTGATGCCCTTCAACCTCTCCTGTAGGTTGTTGCTGTTGTGGCATTGATGTATCCTTTGGTGACATCAACGTCCAAATTCTGAAGCACAGCGTCTTCCACACATGGTGAGGCATGAGATCCCATTACCAGGTTGTAGTCACGTGATCATGTTTTATGCAACAAGGCTCTTCACATGCACAGGTGCGTTTGGCTTCAAAGGTTCCCTGAAATTAAACCAATAAGTGGCCTTGAATAATTATTTGAACCTTTGCTATTTGTAGCAATCAAATGTTTTGTCATTTTTCAACACCTACCTCCTTCAAATGAAGAGTGAGACACACCCTTTGATTTTTAATGATAATTCATTATGTCATTCTATTCTCATAATAAAGGGAGATAATGCATGTCTTAGCTTGCCATTTTATTGTAATAGCCTTGTTGAAGGCATTACAGGCTACACCCAATATTAAGAAGTTTCTGCTTTTGATGGTTCCCCTGCATTTTAAAAAGGACTTACAAACCAGGGCCTCGTTTTCATAATTGTTATTGGCCAACCAGGAAAAAATAACTCTATTTTTAACATGACCTTTTATTTCCCAAATGCCATTTTTGAAAACTTCAAACTAAACAACATTCGAGCTGTCATGAAAAACAAACATATTAAAAATGCAAATGGTGACGTGAGAAAAATAAAATATAGTGAACTTTATAACTATCAGTCTAGGTTATTATTTTTACTAACTGAAAACAAGCCCTGCAGGGTAGATTTTCAACTAGATGTCTACTATATACGGTTAAACAAAAAGATAAAGACGGAGACAGAACGGGACACAAGGCTGAGTTTAAAGTGGGGACCCACATTCGTACATGTGGGTAAAGACAAAAATTTTCCAGTTCCCTCTGTAGTTCCCCTTGGGTCACGTCAGGGATTGACTCTGACCATACCCCTCAGTGCAATGCGGACAGCCCCCAGGAACCAACCTTTATGCTTTTTTGGGCACCAGTACCAGGTCAGAAGTTGGTCTACTGGTGTGAACCAACAAATGAGAGAATTATCATTTGTTGTCACTCAGCCTCTGTAAGTTTTGTGATATTGGTCAGAGTTGCGCCTTGTTGCCTTTTCTTACCACGGTTGCCAGATGTCTTTTGTGACACAAGACCAAATTTCTATGGTCTTGGGACCAAATTAAGTAGCGTCAGTACACAAATAATCAAATAACTTTCAAACCCATCATCAACTAACCTTGCAGGAAATATGGATTAAAATACAACATAAATATATATGAATAGATAAAAAAAAATGTATCATATCGCTTGTATGTGAGGGATTGTTATCTTTTATAAATTTTCTCCCAGTACCAAATCTTTATTTTCTGAACCAAATAGTTACAGTACCACATTTTACAAACTTGAAAAGTACTAAATTTATTCGCTTTTTAGTCTTGAAAAGTAGCAAATGGCAACCCTATTTCTCACCAGAATGACTGCAAAGAAAGGCAGCAGACATATTTCTACAAGACTTTTAAAAGTACAGTTCCTGCATGTCAGCACTACTACTAAAATTGTTTCTTTCTTTTCTTTTTCTCTCCATCCTTGCAGCATTTCAGTCTTTTCTGTGACTCCCTCTGCCTGTTCCCGTCCTCTCTCCCTCAAAATTGCCTTCTGCCTCTCTCCTCATCTATCACAGTTGTCTTTACCCCTCTTCCCCATCCTTTCACTTCTCATTCATCAATGTCTCCACAACAAAATTCTGAAATTTATTCTCCTTACTCTTAAAATAAAATAAAGAAAAAACATGGAATCCTTCACTTGCGTGGGTGGGGGGGAGAAATGTGGCTGATGAAAAAACAACAAATTTCAGTTTTTTCCAAAAAACAAAAACAAAAGAAGAAAGCATTAAACGGAAGAGAACAAAAAAAAATTCTTTTTGGGAAATTTGACACGTTTTGTCTGGACAGAATTTTTTAAATATCAAATGAAAATAAGAAAATGAATAATGCATTTAATTCCTCCAAGCTTAGCTTAGAACCAGGGTTGCCATTTGGTATTTTTCAAGACCAAAATAGGGCAGATTTGTTTAAAAAATAAAGATTTAGTACTGAAGGAAAATTTACAAAAGATAACAATCCCTTAGACATGAATGATATGATACAACATAAATATACATGAACAATAGATAAAAATATATATTTTAATCTATTTTTCCTGCAAGCTTAGTCTGATGATGGTTTTTAAGTTATTTGATTATTTTGGTACTAAAGCTACTTAATTTGGTCCCAAGACCAGTAAAATTTGGTCTGATGATGAAATTTAAGTTATTTGATTATTTTGGTACTGAAGCTACTTAATTTGGTCCCAAGACCAGACAAATTTGGTCTGATGATGGATTTTAAGTTATTTGATTATTTTAGTACTGAAGCTACTTACTCTTGAGTACCGAATAATTGCCCCCTCCCCCATCCATTAATTAACAGCCCAGTTACACTCATTGTCAACCTTGACAGAGGCCTGAAATTATTATTATGTCTTTTAGCTGCCATTCCTTCCTGTTGTTCTTAGCTTTTTTATTACTACTAATGCTGCTGCAGTCTGTGTTATTGTTAGTGTCAGGATTGTTCTTATTTTTATAATAGAGTTTCTTTTCTTCTTTCTCTATAAGATTATGTCCTACTTTTCTTTTTCTTCTTTCTTAATACAATTGTCTTCCTTTTTCTTCTTCATCTTTTTGACTCTTGTCTTCCTTTTTATTCTTTGCGCTTATTTCCACACCAAATATTGTTTATTTTGCTGATCGCAGCTTTGAGCTTTGAAATTATTTCCTGTTTCACTGATTCCATTCTGGAAACTATTATGGTCTGGCAAAAGTTTTCTTGTGAATATTTCAGTGAAATGGATTTTAAATTCTTTGTGTACTTATTTAATGATTTTTTTTCGGTGAGAAGATCTTTGGCTGGGAACAGGGTTGCCAGATTGGGCTACAACGGGGAAATCAATCCATACTTAATCTATTGCCAGGCCATCTCTCCAGCAGCTGGAATGGCTGGTTAGAAATCCATTCTTTCACTTTCTTAGTATGGTGACATGTTGCATCATCTTGTTGCGGTATGGTAGTCACATGTATTTCCAAGAAATGAGGAACCTTATCCTTCAACACCTTCAAATATGTTTCCCCATTGATGGTGGTTCCTCTTGGCATGAGTCATAAACCTGCTCTGCCATTTGCAGTTATTGCCCACCCCCAACCATTGATGAAGGTGATGATTCACACTTGATGTTGTGTTATGAGGTTAATATTGTGTATTTACAGGATGCCTTATCGTTCTTTTATTTGGTTTTTGAATGTTATTAGGTAAATCAACTTGCAACTTATCAGAAGATAATAGTATCCATGACTTAACCCTAATGTGATTATATATGATCACCTGAGGACCCGTCAGCCACATGCAAATATTGTAGCCACAAAGACAACATAATCCGCACCAATGTGGTCTGCACGTTTTGCAAAGTACACTTGTGCTTGAACAAAGATAGAAACTGTTTTGAGGCATACCACACCCCATTAAATTAGTCTGTTTTTGGCTAACATTTTTAAATCTACTCTTTTGGAGCTAGATCTAGTCCCTTTTTGTTGCATTTAGCTCCCATGAGTCACTGCCAGACTGACATATCAAAACAAAATTTGTCGATTTAGCTCTTTTGGAGCTAGATCTAGTTCCTTTTTTATGCATTTAGCTCCTATAAGTCCCTGACTGACTGACATATCGAAACAAAATTATAAAGAAAGGGTTTTTGAAGGAAAGGGCTGTTAAATGGAGGGGATTTCAAAGGAAAGGACTTTCAAAGGAATCTATGAGATCAAACTTGCACATCTGTGTCCTGACTTTCAGGCTTGTTTCTTGTGCACGGCCGGGCAGCCACACAGCTTAGAGGGAACGCTGGTTTGAACAGATTTTTCCCTCCTACGGATCTGGGGCTAAATTAAGCCGAAATGAGTGCTAAATGCCTGCCACATTTATTTAAATTGAAGCTGAGTAACTGAGAAAGAACAACAACAAAGTCAACATGGCTGCCGGAGGTTTATCAGGCAGCCATTATTTTTAACCGTCATAATGTGGATCTAATTATTGTCTGGGTTCTTTTGAAAATCCAGAACAGCAAAATAGGTACACACCAAAATGGTTAAACATCTGTAATTATTTAAACTGACAAAAGATTTTGTGTATGCAACTGAAAGAAACTGCAATTGTAGATTCCAGTGTTATTTCACAGTTGTTAGATGACAACGCCCCATGATGAAATGATTATGGCTGCCATTATTCCAACTTATTAGTTTAATTGTCTCTACATGTGTATAAGAACAAAGGGTGGGATTAATTTCTATGAAATAATGTGTCACACTATTCCACTTTCTGAAGTTAAACATGTCTTGATATAACATGCTTTGTGTTGAGGATGTCTTGATGCATTTTATTGAGAATTTGGGAAAGTGTTACAATTGTTGCATCTTATTAGTATTGAAATATAAAGTATTGAATCACCATAACCATAATCACTGATCAGACCAATCCATCAGTCAAGTGGCAAGGTATTCTTCCCTTTTCACTCAGTTGTTTTCTTGTGTCAGCGCTACTGGACACACCATTTCTCCTAGAATCTTGCAAATTCATATGAGTACTCCACTAGACATCTAAGATTTTCTGATTTTTGGGAATTGTTTTTTTTGTTGTTTTTTTTTTTGCACTTTTTGGGGTCTTCGGAGACTCTTTAAACTACCAATTAAATTTTTTGAAAAACTGCATTTTTCTGGGGAAAAAATATTTGTTGAGTATCAGGTGTCAACTTTGTTTCCACTACACACCGCATGACACCACCTTCAGAATCAATGCTATAAAGGAAAACAAAACAGTTGCAAGGGAAATAACTCTGAAAATCTTATGAATGGTTTTTGGCCTAGAACATGCTTTTAATTTTGCGAAAAAAATATTTGGGAAGTCTTTTTGTATAATTGTGTCAGTGCTACCAGACATACTACAGTGATAGTACACTGAATGGCTGGTGTGGCATATTTTTCTTAATATTAATTTATTTTGAAAAATCAATCTTATTACATAATGACCATGTATTAATAGTTGCATGTTTGCATACTTATTCCTTTTCACCCTTGTCTTTCTTTTTCTACTTCATCTTTTTCACTCTTGTCTTCCTTTTTATTCATGATTCAAAATCATGTTGCTGATCAGTTTTGGTGTCGTAATCATTTCAATGTCCACCTTTCATGCCGCAGAAGTGTTTAAAGTTTTCTTATAAATCTTGTACCTCACCAAACTAAAATAATGTCTGAAGTTTTAAGATGAGTCATTATCATTATTCTGGAACTTATTCTGACGAATATCCTCATCTTCACTTCACTTATCTTTGTGTTTCAGCCAATGTGTTCTTTGGCCTTCTTCAGGTGCAGAATTTATTTGGTTAGTCTTTTCCCTCTTATAGAAAGATCTAAGTCTAGGTGTCAAGTTTTCTGCAAATAGTGATAATCTACTGGTCAGTCTGAAAAAAACATTCATCTACATGTACAGCCTCAGTCAAATTGCATTGGACACACCAGTTCCCGTAAGAAGTTAAGCAATGTCGAGCTTGGTCATTACCTTGATGGGTGACCATCTGGAAATACCAGGTGTTGTAAGCAACCTGGTTTCAATCCCTGGTCGATTCATACCAAAGACTTTAATAATGGTACTCAATGCCTCTCTGTTAAAAGAGTAGGATTAAGGGTAAGTGGTTGTCGGACCAAGGATAGAAGTCGTGCCCACCCCTCTCCGAAAGGATAGCAACTAAAAGAAAGAGGAGTCTTTGGGTCGCCTCCAACTACGGCCGGCGACCACATGTCCAAAGTAGATCAACGCATCTGCTAATACTAAAAACATTGACAATACTATATTTTAGTTATGGAAGGCTCTTAGACACCCACGCAGGGTTGAATTCTATAAGTGGATTTGCTTACGCAGCCTTTTGTAGAGCTTGTGCGTTTATGCAACTTCCTTCACTCTATAAACCCTCCAATGGGGTTCTTTATCTTATTCCAAAGGGAATGATGAGCTCCCTTTTCCTCTGTAGCCGTTCAACCATATAGAGTGACTAACTATCAAAATTGAATTGAACATTATTAGAACATAAAAAAAATATTAAGCTATTAAATTTTAATTAAAAAATTTGTATAATTTTCAGTTATTTGGATTTTTTCAAGAGCTGACGCCTGACCAAATTTCCGCACAAATTTGTTCAGTTATTTTTGGATACAAGTTTTTCGACACATGCATAACATTACAGTTTTGAAACTATATCTCTTGATTGCTGTATTATTTAATATATAAAATGCACTTGACAAAAACCTTAAACCAAAATATATTTGTGGCCTATGCATTGCAGAAACTTTCTCAAAAAGTACACGTGGACCTCACTAGAATTTGATAGTTTGCTTGGAATCTTGTTCGTATCACAAGAAATTTGTTCCATAGTTATGTCATTTTGTCACAAGAGATGTGGTAATCCTGTAACTAATGTATCAGACCATTGCTACTCTAAAGTGTGGTACGCCTACCAGTGCTGGTACGTGAACCATAGGCTGGCAGTACTATGGTTTAATGACATTTAAAGTATATATTACTAGATGACATTCTTGGCTGAACTGGGCATTATTTTACAATAGAGAATCTACTTTACTCATTATAATTTTTGTCATTTTATTACTTATATACATATGTTTTTAATTTTTTTGCTTTTTTAAAAATTTACTTTGCAATGTTGTATTGCTTGCTTACAACATAAATATGAATTTTCTAAATATATTCATAATATTTTTCAATGAAGTGCAACGTTACTACAATTAATATTTGACTGATGTACGAATAATAATTTGGCACAGATATTCTATCGTTCTCTGACACATTGGAAAAAAACCTTGCTGATTTGAGAGATCAGATAGTTTGAGTAATGCTGTATTAGACAATTTCACAACAGAAAAAATGAAAATTAATCTAAAAAAATATACTTATATAAATAGCTTGACAACAAATATATTGAATCCAACAACCTTGTTGATGTTTACAAGGCCACAAGTGTGGGGCACCCATTGAGGACTGAACTCACTATAGTATCAATGGTTTGGGAAATTAGCTTGTTATATAGTAAGACACCTGATCCAACAAACTAGTGTCACACATATGATATGATTTTATTCAGGATATCAAAACCTTATATTATGTAAAAGTATAATGTGATATTTTATAGTTTAGTAACAAGATTACCTAAGAATTATAAACCAATAAAAGCTCAGACCCATTTCTACTTGAAGGAACATTATGTAGAATTCTGTGTAGGCAAATTGACACAGTCACATGACTGCACCAGGATGTTCATTAGATGTCACTTAGTACACTTCATGAGTTAAAATCAGGGATAAAATATATTATATAAGAGACTGTGCAGATCAATTAAATTGTATGTGACATTGGTGTCACAGTGGGTTCTTATGGGTTAAAGTTTATTGTGCACTTTTTTTCTATAAAATGATTTCATCTCAAATAAAAACAAAAGTAAAAGCAAAGTTTCTTCCTGTGTCGTGCGACATATGAGGAAATGTTTTTCTGTTTCCATTTCTCAAATGATTCATTGAGACCCAATCATTGTTTGTAGTAATTGTGGATTTTTACACGGCCAGGGTGCTAGCCCGATGCCCAAGATGGATTGCCTTACAGGGATAAAGAGCTCCAACTGCCCTGTTATTTACCCATTGTTTTGGGGAGGAGCGGATTCATGCCTTTCCAAAGGGCATTAGTACAAACTGTCTCAGATTGAGTTTGAATTTCTCCATTCTCCATGCCGTTTACTGTTGGACCACCCACACCTCCAATAAAAACAAAGATCTTGTACCTCCATCTTGTGTATGGTCTTTTCCTACTGTGTTTACTGTCCCATGGGCACCAAACAGTTAGTCTTTCCCCCCACCTATTGTCATCTCTTCTTGCTAGATAACCAGCCCATCTCCATTTTTGCTGCTTAATTAGTTGTATAATATCCTTCACTCTAGTCTTCTCTCTGATCCATGTTGATCTTTTTCTATCTTTTAGAGTTATCCCTAGCATTGCTCTTTCCATGGAGTTGGTTTTCAGCTCATTTGATTAATTTCCATGTTTTGCATCTGTAAGTCATGGCTGGTATTATGCGGCCGTTGCATACTTTACACTTTAGGCACATTGGCAAGGTGCTCTTCAGAATGTCTCTATTCATACCAAATGCTTTAAGACAATAGATGGGGGAAAAGACTAACCAAATGGTGCCCATGGGACAGTAAACGCAGTAGGAAAAGACCAGACACAAGATGGTGGGACGAGATAGAAAGGTTTACCAGTAAGACATGGCAGAGGTTAGCACAAGATAGGTCGTCATGGAAGGCGATGGGAAAGGCCTTTGTCTAGCAGTGGACTTATAAAGGATTATGATGATGATGATGATGACATTTTTCGTTTTTTATTATTTTTATTAGAGGAAGTATTATAAATCATTATTATTTTAAAATTTGTATGACTACTTTTTTACCTCCATCTTAATTTATTAGTTGCTGTTTAAGATGACGATAAAAAAGTAGCCATAAAACTTTTTAAAATGTAATTTTTCAATAAATTTTTCAACGAGTTTCCCACAACGTTGATTCTTATAATAATGCTGTCAATGATTTCAAAGAGAAAACCTACCAAATTCTGACGATGCTTAAAAACAATGGACTGTCTGATTCAGAATCTACAACTTGGAAGAACAGGAATATTCAATGAATGTTCATCCGGAGAAACCAAATATTAAAGTTTAGTTGCTGGCTGTGGCAGCAATGTCTTCTGTCACCATTGCCTTTGGGTGATTATGGCACTTACACAATCAAAACGGCCCTGCCCTCAATCCCCCCCCCACCTCATAATCATGTCTTTTGACATTTTAGATGCAATCAAGCCTAGCACATTTCTACATTGTCCACCCTCATCCCACCCCCATTTCTCTAGGTTGAGAAGCAAAGTTCAACAGAAAATGTAGCCAATCTTTTTAACAATAAGTCTGGAGAAATTTGTCCCTAGGTGATAGCTAGAGGGTGAGGCTCTCTGCCTTAGTGTCACAAGATCTAATGTTCAAACCTTGGCACCGAGCTCATTGTTTCAAAGCAGTATTTATCACATCTCAACCTTTTAATCATGATAATTCATTGCTGTAGGCAGCCCTGTCGGCTGGTGCCTAAAATACACTGGCTGCATCCCCTGCAAATGGGTAAGACCCCCCCCCAAACAGGGGCCACCTGTTTTTTCACCAAAGTTGATATGCTGCTAAACAAATCAATCAATCAATCAATAAATCATTGCTGTAGGATTTTGTCACAGATGATAGCTCAGTGGTAAAGTACTTGGATAAATAGCATAGAATAAAAAACATGAAAGCCCAACTTGAGGTTTAAAGTAATCAAACTATGGTTAATTAGAAACTGTCACCAAAACTGTCACCATAGGTTTCTT
>VCCN01004562.1:2839281-2857169 GCA_006491835.1 Architeuthis dux | reverse complement strand
AGAAAATATCTTAGTAACTTCGAAACAACATCGATTAAATAGATTTTAACGGAAGAAAATATATTAGTAACTTCGAAGCAAAAACAGAGTAGCGACACCAGTTCAGGCGTGTATTTTCTACTTTCAATCTCTATTTTCAATATCAACACGCGGACTTTGTTTAACTTGGTAACTTACGGCGGTGTAAAGGCAAAAACCGTCCTTTTAGATTTGCAAAAATTTGGGGTGCTTGTCAGTCATATGATCCAAATAATCAAATGACTTGAAATCCATCATCAGACCAAATTTGTATGGTCTTGGGACTAAATTAAGTAGCTTTAGTACCAAAATAATCAAATAACTTAAAATCCATCATTGCCCTCCATGCCACCCACTTGAAATGGGTCCTGTGAGAGAGAAAATAGATGTTGATATAATTATGTTTTATGCAAACACTTCTTACATTCTTACTTTTTCCTGCGGGCTTGAAATTACTCATTCCCTGTTGTAATGTAAAGAACCACCACTGTTGAGAATTACTGGTCTACTGTGATACATTTCTGATTCTACCGCTGATCCACATTCCACTAAGTCTAGGAGGCCTATTTTAGGTTTTTATACATTGCCCCTCTACTTGTAATTCATCAATAGACACTTGTGTGTTTTGGCCATGTTGTCTGTAGGTTGGCACTGACAAAGTATTCAAGTTCTTTTATTCTTCTTCTTAAAAGAAGGTTTGCATTGAATAACAACAGAGCTTTTGTGTGAAGAGCTGTAATATTTTCCTCATGTCAGTCATAAGCCTCTCCTGCAAGAAGGCTCATAAGCCTTTCCTGCCTGAAGGCTCATAAGCCTCTCCTGCATGAAGGCTCATAATTGGATGCAAAAGGTGTGCCGCTCATGGACTTCATACCGAATGGTCAGACAGTTAACACGCTCAGATTCTGTGAAACAGTGAACAGACTGAGAGAAGCTGTTCATCGAAAGAGACCAGGACGTTTGCATATGGGTGCATGACAACACAGCGGCCAACCTGACAAAATAAGTGGCTCCAGCGATATTATTGGGATGTTTTACCGCACCCACCACATAGTCCTGACTCCTTCAGATTATCATCTGTTTGGACCCCTCAAACGACATTTATCTGCTTGACGCCACCTTCTTCGAGGAGGGTATTTATGCACTCAAGCATCAATGAGACAAGTACATCAATCTTGATGGCGAATTTGTGGAAAATTAGCATGGTAGTGCTGGGAACATATGCACAATGTTTTATTTGCATAGTAAGAAATCTGTTGGATTAGTGATTGTTTGTACCTTACTTTTTGGACATCCCTCGTATATATATATATATATTTTTAAAATGATTTCTTTCCTAATCATTTGTTTGTTTCTTATTTTTACTTCTGGTATTTCAATTAATACTTAACTTTTTTTCTTTTTTTTCTTTCAGCTGTGGAAACACGTCTCAAACATAGCAAAAGATTTCATCGATAGGTTACTGGTGTTAGAACCAAAAGACAGGATGACGTCCAGTCAGGCCCTCGCACACACGTGGCTAAGGACCCGTGGTGGTCACTCGAGCAACCGAAATGTCCAGCATACCAACAGCTCCAACAGTACGCAATCGAGCAAAAGCAGTAGTAAATCAAATCGTTCCGGACGTTCATTACGGTCAGAGCACCGGCATGTCCACCCTGAAGAGATAGACGAACTTCACAGAGACCCTGAGATACTAGCAGATATAGCATCAATGGGCTATTAACAATGGGGCCTTCAATTCAGGGTTGTCAGATTTGTCCAGAAGCGCAGACATCCAAGCTTTATCTCGGAGACTTAACCAAAACAGACTTCGGAATAGCGTTGAATTTGGAACTCAAGCGAGTCTGGAGGCAGAGGTTCAATACCAGCCTCTTGAGGTGAGCCTTGTAGACCAATACTCAATACTAGCCCCTCGATGATTCAATACTAGCCTCTTGAGGCGGGCCCACCTCCAGAGGCTGGTATTGAACCTCTGCCTCCAGACTCACTCAATTTCCAAATTCAACACTATTCCAATGCCTGTTTTGGGTAAGTCTCTAAAATAAAGTTTGGATTATCTCCCTTTCTGACCAAATCTGGTAACTCTGCTTCAATTCATAAAAGCAAGGTTACAATTTCTCTATTGGCTGGGTTCTTGATTCTGAATAAGAAAAAAAAAAAATTTTACGTATAGATTTTTCCATTTACAAAAAAAAAATGAAGGGAGAACCAGAGGTGTGGTGCTGCCGGAGCACCAACACCTTTGTAAAAAAAAATAAACCAAAATAAACGAACATGACGAAACGCTCTGCACCTAAAACGTTGTCAGCTCCGGCACCTAAAAAGTTAGCACTGCACCCCTGGGGAGAACACGCCCTTTTTTTTCACCCTGCCCCCCTCTCTCTTTTTTTCTCTCTCCCATTAGCAAAATTTTATTTTATAAAAAAAAAGCAGGGGTCAGCTGAAGTGTCCATCTTTTGTTTTTCATCACAAAACACCTTTGCTTTTTTTTTCTTTGTCAAATGTCCGAAGGAAGAGAAACAAAACCATCCATGATAAAAGCAATTTAAAAGAAGGTACCATTATTGTTTCAGGGATACGTTTGAGCATTTCATACACCCATTTTTATGTGTTAATGTGTGGATGGGAGGTTTACAACCTTTGACTTTTAAATTCATATTAAAAAAATGTGAATGTTATTATAAAGGGGAATAACTAGTGATTATAGTTACCCCCTTTCCACCTTTAGGTAAAAAATTTTTTTAATTCTACTCCACTGTAAGTTAGGTGCAGCATCATGCGGTTTATGATACTAAGAGTTTATTCGAATCATACCACTGAATAGAACAATTAGAACATTGTAATAATCATACCAACAACAATAATATTTGTTTGAACAAATCCTTAATTTATATTTGACAAAAATTCTTTCTCCTTGTATTTTTTTAATTTGCATATTTTTATATAAAACAGGAGAGGCTACATAAATAAAATAAAAAAAGATAATTGCATTTCTAGTCCTAGGTAACTTGCAAAAGATTTTATTTTCATTACCTGATCTATGAAATAAAATTATATTTTATCTACTTTTCTGTATATAAGTTTAACTGTAAAGCACTTATGATGTCCTTTGTAGGACACATAAGCCTGAATTTGGTCATTTGTTTTACTAATTCATTTATTTAACACTTAGGTAATTTTCTTCTTATGTTGTTTCAGCATTATTTTTATTATTATTATGAATTTTTTTCGTAAAGAAGAAAACAAGATAAAAGTGTTTATAGATTATAAATGAAAATTTTAAAAAAGTAAAAATAATCTCAAACCAAAATTCTTTCTTTTTGTTCATTTTTGCTCAGTTTTTTAAAGAAAGATTACTTTTTTTCATGGTGATGAGATTAAACTGAAAATGACCAAATCTTAATAGGTGAAAGGAAACGAGTTTTAATTTTCTTTTTAAAATTAGTTATTTGGAAACCAATTTTCTGGCTATCTCTTTCTTTGTTTGCATAAAAATCATGGTGCTACTATAGTTTGTGGTTTACCTACCACAGTATCTGCAGTCTACAGTACTTTAATGTGCGGTCTACCAAGACCCCAACTTACCTAATTACTTAGTGTAGACCACTAATAAGGGACACATGACTTGTATATTTCAACTAAGCATAGTTAACTTTCTGTTTGGTTAAAACAGAGCTTTCCCAACTTTTTGCATTGATGAAACTTTTTAAAAAATTAAAATGTTTGCGACACATGTTTTGTTTGTCAAGCCAAATATACAATGTTATCCCGGCAGTTCAACAGGCTCAGGAAAAGTTTCTTTTGAAAGATATACAAAATTATACTTAATTTCGCAACACGCCTAGAGATTATCAGCAACACACTATAAAGTGTCTCAACACACAGTTCGGAAAGCTCTGGGTTAAAACCCGACTGATCCAATTACTAAGGTGGATTAGTATCAAAAGTCCATCTAAATTTTAAGCTGAAAACACCAGTCTTCATAATTTTACCCTCTACAATGCTGTTGAAAGCTTTCACGCTGATCATTAATAAATTCTATAGCACAAAAATGTCCCAGTATGTCATTATTTTTATATGTTTTGTTTGTGCATCAACCATTAGTAAATTCTCACGCTATAGTAGAAATGTCCTGGTAGACCGCACACTATATTAGTAACCAAATCTTTTTACATTTGGAAATTTTAAATAATTACTGTGACATTTTTCATCTTGTCTTAAACAAATTTCTTTATTGTCCTCGATTCAACAATCATTTATATCTCATCCACTTTAGCATCAATTGGAATATTTCTTCGTGTGTGTGTGTTGTATTGAAATCCATAGAAAAATATTTTTCAAATAAAAACAAAAAACTATGTGAGCTGGTTTCACTTATTGGCACTTACAAGTCCAAAATATATTTTTTCATCCATCAAAATTCAGAAATGCAATTTACAGATTTAAATATACTTGAAAATTCTGAGCATAATTTTTTACCAACTATTCATATTTTTGAAGAAAAAAAACAAACCCCAAACCAAGTTAATCTATTTGGATGTTGGGAAGATTTTTCTCTTTCTAATTCAGTCTGTTTTTGTACTTTCAAAATTCACGATGCCCTGAGCCAAAATATAAGGATTTTTTTTTAAAATTCTATATTTAATATGTACCTAATTAGGAAGGATTCTTTTGAGGAGGTATTCTTAAGATTACAATAATATATATAATATTATGATATAATATGATATACCTGTTTGTGCTGAGTATAGACAAATACAGTAAACTTTCTGGGAAAACAATATTAACACAAAATGACCCATTGAATCACCCTGAATGAACCAGAATGAACATTAAATTTAAAGGCCCAATTGCACCCAGATTCTTTTACACATTTGCAAATAAATAAAGGAGACTGACTACTCTATGATTTGCATTTAATAGTTATCTCCCTTGTTTCCCTTGAGAAATCGGTTTATTATAGAGGTTAGTGCGAATACAAACCCCAAACTATTATTGTAAATCACCCAGATTTTTTTGCATTCTTTAAGTTAGCACATTTTATGGGTACCTTAATTCAATACCGTTGGCTACAATGCCTGTTTCCGCTACTTAGAGGTCACAAACAGATAAACAAAATCAGACTTAGTATTAGACAGATAAGTTGCTATTACAGTTATGAGTCTTTTATTTTTCTATACCAACCCTGGGAAACTTCTTGCAGATCAGATATAACTTTCTCTAAGCTTGTCTCAAGAGAGTGGCCACCAGAAGAATTTTGTCTTGTGCTGAAATGATTATCTGAAATCCTAAAGCACAGTGCAATAACAGTTTTCACATGTATATACATCTATACTCACAGTGATCAATACACTTATACCCTTGTAAAATCACCATTATTCAAGGTTTGCTGTGAACAACCCACATTTAGGACCTTTATTGAAGCCCCTGAGAAAATGGGGTAAAATTTCCATGTAAACAACTCAATAGCATCTGTTGATGTTTCTTTAACCTTTAGCACTCAGCATTTTTTTCAAGGGTGCCAAGATTTTGTGCACTTTGAATGCCTGTAACTTGTGTATCTGTTTATGTATGACTGAAACTGACATGCCAACACAACAGTGAAATTCAATGATGCTATTGTTTGTGATTGGGGTCGCCTGCAGTGGCAATGCAGACTTTTTGCTCGCCGAATGAAGTCACCTACAGAGTGCTAAAAGATAAGTTATTCTCAATGGATTTTGTTTTGTGCTGTAGCATCTTGGATTTGTCCAGAGCAAAGTTTTGTTTCACTATTTCTGGAAAGTTTTAGATAATTCTGTGTGAAAATGTGGTCAGCCAGTTTTATCTAAAAAACAAACCAGTATGTGATTGTTGATTAAATTGTACGATTGGTGAAAAAAGGGGAATGTAAATATAGGTTTTTTTTTTACTTGACTTTTTTATTTTGGGATTGTTATTTCTTAACAGGAATAAATCTTTTTAGGTTCATAGAAAACAAAAAAGCAGGTTTGGTTAGTCACTCAACAGAAACTGTCATGTGACTAACATCTTTTGGCAGTATGGGAAAGCCATAAATCCATCTCTTCTCCCCCCCAAACTTCAGGTGTATGTCATTTCTTAGTCAATTTCACATATTGACTTCACATAGTGACTAACATCTTTTGGCAGCATGGGAAAGACATGAATCCATTTCTTCTCCCCCTAGCTATCGGTAAAATAGCAGGTGAAGTGAATGACGCCACTTCGGGTGTATGTCGCTTCTTAGTCAATTTCACATATTGACTTCACATAGTGACTAACATCTTTTGGCAGCATGCCTTGTTGGGCATGATCATTTATTGGACAGTGATCACTAAAAAGTCTGAATTTTCAAAAAACAAAAAAATCGTTTTTTTTTTTTTTCTTTTCTTTTTTCTAGACGTAAATGTTTAAATGTTCATCCCTCTAGCACTATTGGTGCGGCCTGTACACATGACATATACACAGATAGCCAGGCAAAACCACTTAAAAACTGAAGAAACCTTGACCAGTGGACAGTTTTGATTGGCAGGTTCTAAAAGACAAATTTTCAAATAAAAACAATTTTGGAAATTGTTTCAACAGACCAAATGATTTCATAGTGGTCATAAAACCAAACATACTTATATTATACTTCTCCGGCCCAGGATTCATTCTGTGGACCAGGGGAAAAAAAGTATACAGTGCCCAGTCTCGGGGAAGGGGAATGGCAGTTGCCACAGTACAGTACCTCCCTATTGCACTAAAAGGGTAGGTTCGGCTCGCCCTGACACCTTTGTGACACTGTCCAAGGGGACGGGGCAATTTTTGTTCTTGTATACATGTGGCTCCCCTACATTATACATGACCTTCTACCCTACTTAAATTCGCCATGTCTAATGAGGATTCTCCTTGTTAGGAGTGTTGCGAACTCAAAAAATATTTTCACGTTTGTTTGACTGCCAAAACGAGATAAATTCTTTTTAAATAGCCAAAGATGGCCAAAAAGACACTAAAAATGGTCGAAAATAGCCAGAAAATGGCCAAAATGTTTTAGGAGCAAACGCGTTAATTTAGTGCATTTTGCACTGCCAAAACAAGAAATACGCTGAATAAGTTATGCAAAAAGCACTAAATCGGCAACACAGCTTGTTAGTTTGAATGGTGACTGTCAAAAAAGCTCTGTAGTTATGAAAATTTGTATAAACGGATGTGATGATTTTACTTTTGTTAAAAGTATTAAAAAGATTAAATAATTTTAAAAAATAATAATAATAATTTGTAATACTTCATCTAATAAAAAAATAAATAATAAAATAATTGCTGTACTGATACTGATACTACAGTTCATAAACAAACATGGAGGCAAGAGATTGCGATAGAGCATTAAAAGGTTTGATTTGGACTTCCGCTAGCTGGCTGGCTACCTTAGCTCAGTTGGTAAGAGCAGCAGGGCATTAACCTGGCTTCCCTCTGAGGTTGTGAGTTTGAGTCTCACCAGAAGCTTATTCTTTATGTCCGATCAACACTGTTTACTCACTGCCATAGATTAACGGCCTGAGTAGAGATGCAATAAAAAAGCAACAGAAAAACTAAGATGGGGGTAAATAGAAGTAAAAAAAAATAATAATAATGATATTAAAAAGATGCTTTCAAAATATGAAGTCAAGTAAAAAAGGTGCTTTTTTCCCTCTTTACTAGGGATGAGAAGACTTCTTCCTGCTTCAATTCTATTTCTCTTGCTTATTTGTCCTTGGGGCTAAATCAAGAAATAAAATATCAGGAAAGGCAGCTCCACCCTCCTAAAATATCCAAACAAATTAGCAGTTCAGATTCAATAATCTTTGATTAAGCAATAAAGCAAAATAAAAATAAAGGAATAAAGTGTTTTGACCCATCTTCAAATCGGATAGGTCTGTTCAGAGGCGTGGCTAGGGAGGAGGTATTTGAAGAGGGCTATTTGAAAACGCCCCCCCCCCCAATGGAGAGGGGCCCCCAAAAGCTTTATAAATAGTAGTTGACCTACTCAATTTCTACAGACAAATCTAACTAAATATTTGAGGGGGCCACTCAAGTAGCCAAACCTCCTGTCTCCCTCAAACTCTAGCTACGACTCTGGGTCTGCTGATCTACAGGTGCAGGAGACTCTGCAACAAATTGACTTGCTACAAAGATAGTCTGAATTAAAACTGAAACGGGCAAAAATAGAAAAGGGAAATGAAAAAATAAAGACTGATTCTTTGAAAGTTGCCTTGAAGCAAATTTGAATTCAAGATGGAAGCAGAAGATAAAACAGGAAGTTGAATCATGTGACCCAAACTTCCTGTCTAAGTCACCTCCCTCCTTCACCAATGGTACATATATATATATATGGTGTACAATAGGATAAAGGTTATTCGGCATAATGATGCTAAGAAAAGACAATATGGAGACTCAGAATAATTTGCAAGAAATTATTTATTCCCTTAACATGTTTCAGCTGTTTTCAGCCGTTTTTCAAAATGGGTTTGTAGAAACGATGTGTCTGCATTGACCAAGGTTTTGTATCTGAATTGTGAGTATGTAGGTGCTATATGTGTGAGTAGTATGTATTTGGTGGTGAGCATTTCTGTCTAATAAATAATTTCTTGCAAATTATTCTGAGTCTCCACATTGTCTTTTCCTAGCATCATATATATATATATATATGGTAGATTCAATTAGACAATGTGGAAAAGAAACTTTGAGAAAAGCGTGTTACATCTCAAACATGTTTATTATCATGAAGATAAATCTTAATGCATTAGAAGAGATTTGAACATAGCACCATCCATGCTGTCTAGTGTGAATGAGATGTGTTTTTTTTCATTCACGCTACACAGCATGGATCGGTGCACGACTCTGCTATGTTCACAACGATGAAATGAATTAAGATTTATCTTCATGATAATAAACATGTTTGAGACGTAACACGCTTTTCTCAATCTTTCTTTCGAGATTGTCTAATCAAATCCTACCATTCTGTCGGATTCCCTTACATCCACACAACAAACACACACACATATATATATATAAAAATCTTGATGTTATTGGTATTAATACTTATCCATTTGGAACAGGTTAATCCAATTTAAATCCTTGTAGAAAAAAAAACTAAACAGGAAAAAAGCAATTGGTTTTCAGATCTTTTTTCTTCTTTAATTTACTTTTGGAGCTGATGGAACAAATATTTATCAAGATGTGGGAACATAGCTGAGGGGTGAAGGAAGTGGGAGCTATTTGCCCCCACTCCTGGGTCCCAAATGAAAGGGGGGCCAAAAAGCTTTATAAATAGCTCACCTACTGCATTTCTACTGAGAAATCTCACTGAATGTTGGAGGGGACCCTTCAAGGAGTCAAGCCCCCCTTGGGCACCCAATATTTCTAGCCAGGCTTCTGTGTGGGAAGTAAGAAACTGGATAGATACCATTTTCTTCAGCAACTGAGAAATCTGCTCACTTAGAGATTATAACATGTACAAACACTGATTCTTAATCAGCCATGTTAATATTGAACCTGATCTGTAATTGAAGGCATTGATCACATGAAAATTAAGTGCCAAGCGGTTAGCAGCACGAAAAATGGAATCGGTGAGCTGAGTTCAAACTCTGACTGAGATATGCGTTCATTTCGCACTAATACCCTTGAGAAAGGCATGAATCCATCTTTTCTCTCCCCAGCTATGGATAAAATAGCAGGTGTAGTGACACTATTTCAGGAGCATGTCGCTTCTTAGTCAATTTCACATATTGCAAACCTTGAAGATCTAAGTCTAGCCGAAACAGAAACTTGTGATCTGTGGAGCCCAAGCTGAAACAATTGTCTAGGTCAATGGTTCCCAACCTTTTTGAGTCATTCCCCACTTTTGTCAATAAGATTACTAGCATTCCTCTCTTCCATTTATGAAGTTGCAACAAAGAATAATTTCAAATAACTTTATTTTACGTATAATTAGACAGCTTCATACTAAGAATTAGTTTAATTTTATAATTGTACAGCTGCTGCTGTGTATTTGTTACTCAAAGAAAGCAAGCAAAAATAATTAGGAACACATCAACTGATATACACATCAATGTAATCTCTGTTCTTGGTTTTTTGCTACTAGTTCTTTGATTTGTGGGTCTATTAGTGAGAGAGTACATCTTAAATCATTCTTAACTTGGAGCTTATTTTAAGCCTATGACTTTATAGATAGAAGTGCAGAAAACCCTATCTTTAGACTGGACTTTTATTTTACCTGATCGCCTTATTCCCCCCTTGGACTACACAAATTCCCCCATCTGGTCAAGATTTATTTTATTTACACATTCGCAGTCCTTTTACTCAATGCAAGTTTGCAAGACTTTATGATTTCACAAATGATAAATGAGGCTGTATGGCTAAAAGTGAACAATTTTTCAGAGTTGTCTGCCCAGGAGTGTGAAAATAAATATTTCACACTCCTGGGCAAACACGCGCAGGCAAACCCAATGTTAAAAATGGTGCAAAAAGTAAGTGCTCAGTTTATAGACACCATGATGGTATTAAAGAAAATAACCAGAAGACGGGAAAGATAATTCATGTAATCCGTACGGAAAGTAAGTGCCCAGTTTAGCATTATAGTTACATTGTAAATAGAACATTCCCCTTCCTAAAACCTTTTTAAAAAATCTTTTTCTAAAAACTATCAAATTTCCGGGTGGTTCAATTGGGTTGAAAGTCCCTAAAATTGAAAAAAAAAAATGTTCTTCAATGAGAACTGCATTGCGTGTAAAACTGAATCTTTACGGAAATTATTTTGTTTTCAATTTTTAGGCTTGTTTTTTCCTGCCGCAATACATTGTCTACAAATTTTTAAAAAACAAACAAACATAGATTTTGAAGATGGTTTGCAATAAAATCCATTTATATAATTAATAAACATGAGAAATGTTACCAAAAATACAAGATGAGATGAATATAATTTTTTTAATTAATAATTTTGATTTGAAATGCTTGTAGGTTTTTTTGGCTTTGAAAGTCAAACGTTAAAAGGAAATGTTTGTTTTTACTCAATCAAAATTGTTAGCACAACTCTGTTTTCATGTTTGATGAAATAATTGTTCAAATTTTTCAATTTAGAGTTAATCTTATATCCATTTTCTTTCTAAACTCTTTATTTTTAATCTTGGATAATATTGTATACAATGTTTAGTTGAGATCATCCCAGGCATTCCTGAGAAAAAAGTGCCAACAAGTACATACACACATACATTATATCACAGGGGTAGCAACCTTTTTGCCTCAGGGCTGGATCACATATAAACTCTTAACATTATAAACCGCTGGAAAATGTTTCATATTGATGGTGGAGCTCTTCTGTGACGGAAACAAAGTTTGTTAAATCAAACATGTCAGATGGAATAAAAAAAAAATAGATAAAAAACTTTACCTAAAGTTGAAAGGGAGATAACTTTGATCGGTAGTTATTCTCCTTGTTATTAGGAAAATTAACATCTTTTTCTTATGAAACTAAATGGATGATAGACCAGATAAATGCTATAAAAAAAGCTTGAAATATGGGAATTATCCATTTAAAATACATCTGGTTATATTTTGCCTCAAATCAATGAATAACGCATGCTAGAAAATCAATTTTTCTTAACCAAGGTTCCAATTAGTAATCTAAGAACTAAATTTAACTGCAATTTTTTTTTTAATCAAGTCATCTTTTGAATCTCTTAAAAAGACACAAAGCATCTTTAAAACATGAAAAGTAAGCATAGTATCCTAATATTTGCTTGCGGGGGCAGTCAAAATTCCTTCACAGACCAGATCTGGTCCACATGGTGTAGGTTGCCTACCCCTGTCATATTAAATGCACCCACACTCTTAAATACTGATAGCCCTATTATTAATGAATAAGTAATTATGCTCAATTCAAAGAAATATTCATAAAATTATCAAATTCAGCAATTAAGAGATATTACAATCAAATTCACCATTGTGATCAATTATTGTTGTTTTCTTTTGATCATAATAGCATAATTGATATTTACTAACTATAGGTTAGTCTCGTAGCTAACAGGGGCCCAGACAAATTCTAGGATATCCATATTTTTCTTAATTTAATTTTTGACAGGAGCATAGCCGGATTTGCCTATATACTACGCTATGGCATAGGGTCCAAAATAAATAGCAATTTAGAAATTTATCACTACTACTATAGGGAAAATGAATTAAGCAATAAAACTGTAAAAATAAGAACATTCCCTGATGTGAAGTCTGAGCGCTCACGAGATATTGTTAATAATATCTTAAAACTTAATAAAAATGTCCTTTGTTCAAGCACAAGTGTACTTTGCATGTGGCTGACGGGTCCTCAGGTGATCATATATAGTCACTTGCCCCATAAAGGGTTAATCAGTCCCTGACTACAGTAGTAATAGTCTGCAAGATTGACTTTTTTGCCCTTGCTCCATACTAGTTTAGTTTGCCTTTGAACACTCCTTATCAAGTCAACTTTAGTAGACATCCAGAACATTCTGTACTTTCCCATGTCTCATGTTAACACACAACAATATATATACACACACATATTTCAGATTCTGGTGTTGGTTCTAAATATAAGAGCCAAAATAGATGATAAAAACAAAAGAGTGTACATTTAACTTCAATAAAAGGATTAGCAGTTCCTCCATTTTGTTAATGAAGATGATGCAAAATAAATGATGACAAGCTCTTAAATTCTGAAAACATTACTTCTATCATCACTTCAGCAGCAGGGCCAGCCCTAGGTACCGACAACACAGTCATTCGCCCAGTGCCTAGGGATCACCTGTCGTGTGTCTAAGACAGTAGGACTTTCCAAATACAAATGGGAAAATGAATAAATTAAACAGAATAAAAACAGTCAAAATAAGAAAATTCCTTGATTTTTCAGGAATATCTGACAATTAAATACTTTCTGTTGTGGGGAAACAATTGGAAAAGGAAATTCTCATGACCGACGACAAATAAATAAGATAATACTATACTTTAAAAGTTCAGCTTTCCCAGAGCACTCAGAACCCAAGGGCCGGCCCTGTTCAGCTGTTGCAGGTTCCAGGATGTACAGAGAAAAAGGCTTCAAGTGCTATTATAAAATATGCTTAAAATTACTCTGAGCAAATTAAAGGATCCAGTGTTCTCTCACAATTTTGGTTTTATTGAATGAATCCAGCCAGTAAGAGGGGTAAAAAAAAGAGGTAAAAATAAATCTGGGTGTTTGAATAGCCTTTCTCTTCCAAAAGGATTTCTTTCAGGCAATAAAACTGCTTTATTGAGACACTTCAACTCATAATGGACCCCTTGAACTCCTTTTTTCAAAAAGAAATTTTTTTTAAAATATGCTCTTTTAAGAGTGAATGAATTCGGCTGAGAGACAAATGTTTGAACGATGCCAAATCAGGAAGTCCAGAGTTACCTCCTCCTAAAAAAAAAAAAACAATTTTTCGCTGTTCCTTCGGGAATAAATCATAACTTGAATAAAAAAAAAAGAAGAAAAATGTGTTTTTTCTGAGAAATTGTACATTGAATAAATGTTTTCCTTAAAAAACTGAATTTACGAACGTTTTTTGGCAGTGTTCTTAGAAGAAGAAAGAAAAGAAAAAAAACCAAGACATTCTACGAATCATCTTACTTTCTTACCTTTATTTATGAACATATATTTTTGTAGATAGACTGTTTCCTCTTTTTGTCATGCCTCCTTCACCGTTTAGTTATTTTTCCTTTTTGTTATGTTTTTTTTTCCTTTCTTAATTCTGTTTGTTTTTTGTTTCTTTCTATTGAACACTTGCCAGGTTTGAACCCCAAACGCCAAGTACCCAATTGTCCTTTTGTTTATCTGGGGGTCTGTCCAGGGCTGCCGAAAGCTTTTCAATGAAAGTACCAAGATGCCAACCTAAAAAGAACCAAATCTTTCAAGAAAAGAACCAAATATGATGACTATATATTTATCATATACATCTACAATAAAATATTTTACAAATAATTAGATAGGTAAATACACAACAATGAATTCAATTCTTTGATAAATTTGCAAATATGTAATAATGGCTAAAAGATATACTCACCAGTGATGCCAATTTAGCTCTTTTGAAGCCAGATCTAGCTCCAAAAGAGCTAAATTGGCAACCCTGCTTTGTCTTAACTCATAAGAACTCACTGTGACACCAGTGTCACATACAATTTAATTGATCTGCACAGTCTCATATATAATATTATATTTGATTCTTGATTTTAACTTATGAAGTGTTCTAAGTGACATCTACTGAACATCCTGTGTCAATTTGTATCAATTTGCCTACCCAGAATCCCACATAATGTTCCTTCAAGTAGAAATGGGTCTGAATTCTTATGTGAAGAATATACTCATGCACACACCACAAAAACGTTTTAGAATAAAATAATTTTGCAAATTTAATTCAAAATTATCATTGTTTTTAAATATTTTATCACGATTTTAAAATTAAATTAGTAAAATTAAAGAAAAGTATTCAATTTTCACAACATCAACCAAATTGCATGAAAAGAACCACATTCGGTACGAAAGAACCAGATTTGGTACGAAAGAACCAAATTCGGCAGCCCTGGGTCTGTCTGTTCCTCTTCAATTCTTTATTCTTCCAGCCTGTCATGTAGAATTAATATCTGTACAAACCAACTGCCACCATCAAATGTTTGATTTAAAAAAAATAAAAATAAAAACGTAAAATGAAATGAAACCCTGGTGCTATTGTTAAGGGGTGGGAGTAAAAAGGTAAAGATTTGATTGAGTCGAATATTCAATAAAAAAGGGGAAAAAATGTTTGCTAATGATTTTGGTGCTTTCAATAGATAAATACATAGTTTTAATTTGATCAAGAGTTTCAATTAAAGAAAATATTAGTAAATGGTGACAGTATAAATGTTTTTAATGGGTCTCATAATCTTGTTTTTAGTTTAGTTGTGAAAGTTGGTATGTTTTATTTTTTTAAAAATTTTATGAATACAAATAGTATCAAAAATATTGATACTATTGAAAAAAAATTACATTTACCTTTGTCAATTTTTTTAGGTTTTATGAGGGGGCTTCAATTTACAATGTAACTGTAATGCTAAACTAGGCACATACTTTCCGTTATTTTCATTGAAGTAAGCCCTCAAAGTATGCAGTTGATAAACTTCCATTTACTTTTAGGCCTTACTTTGTAAAAATAGTGGACCGTATATACTTCAAGGCCTTACTTCAAAAAAATGGTGGAAAGTACATGCCCATTTTAACATCACAGTTACATTGTAAATAGAAGCCCCCTCGTAAAACATTAAAAAATAATTTGTTTCCAAAACTGACAAATCTACAGAGGTAAGTAAGATATTAGGGCTTGAAAGCACAAAAAATTAGCCAAAAACCTTTTTTCCTATTTTTTTAATCAAATATTTGACTTAATCAAATCTGAACCACTAAAAGAATTTGGGTATTGAAGGGAAAATGCTTTGTTTATTCCTCAATATCTATGCATGATCATAACAGCTTGTTTCATATATTCCACTCAACCAATATGAGTACAACACTCCACACATCTGATCTTGTTTGCCTATGTTTGTATGTCCTAACCCCCATTTAAGTGGCCGAGCAGTTAACGACACAAGTTCAAATTCCAGCTGGACAGTTTGCGTTCACTTTGCATTAATGCCCTTGGGAAAGGCATTTATCCATTTCTTTTTCCCCCCGTATTTACTTTTTTTTTTACAAAAATAAATACATAGTTTTAATTTGATCAAAAGTTTCAATTAAAGAAAATATTAGTAAATGGTGACAGTATAAATGTTTTTAACGGGTCTCATAATCTTGTTTTTAGTTTAGTTATGAAAGTTGGTATGTTTTATTTTTTGAAATTGTCTGAATACGAATAGCAGCAAAATATTGATACTATTGAAAAGTTTTTATTTTTGTGTAGCATAGTAAAGTTAAGCACGTATTTTTAATCATTGTTTTTAAAACATATTTTTTCGGATCTCTGAGATTATTAACAAACAAAAAAATTAGATTTAATTTTTATGGAGTTTTTTTCAGTGATAATTACTACACAACTTTATTTAAAAAGATTTTATTTTACTTATTGCCCTCAAAAGCTTTGAATAACACTGTAAAAACGACATCAGATGAAAATGATTTCATCCTGCTTGCTTTGATAACATGACAAACAACATGTTAAGTTTGATAGTTTAGCGACAGCAGATGAAGCTGAGTTTTATCGTTTCGTTTGATTGCAGCTATAAAAAGTGGCTAGGAAATAGCCATTTCCACTATGAATTTACCTGCTATGAATATGCCGGATACCATGAGGTCCACACCACAGGTTGAAGGCCTCTTGTCCAACAACAGACCTTAAAGACTGATTTTTAAAAAACAAGATCCATTTTCTTCATAAGGCATTTAAAATGAAGAATACAAAAATAATTCTTGTTCCACACACACATAGATCTCCATTTTTTTTTTTACTTTTCTGTTACATACTATCATTGTTGGCTGCTCATCATATTTCAAGGGACATTTATAATCTGGCAGCGCTCATCTCCTCTCCAAGACATTGATTCCCAAACTGTGTGCTGCAGCTCCCTGTGGCACCATGGTTAAATAATTCAGGCAATTGTAATTCAATGCATGTTCTCAATGATAGGAAGCAACATCTAACTGGCACCTCATGAATCACTCTGTCCATCTAGTGTTCAATTTCACTGTTTCAACACTAGATAGCCCTTGTTCGATAGACAAGGTTTACATTCTGGATTGTTCTAGAACTGTGTCAAACATTCTCAGTTACCTAGTAGTTGCATATAAATAACATAATAATTATTTTTTTGTCTAATTAACCTAAGCATATGAGTGTAAAGGCAATTGTTCAGTATTTTCTGACTTAGGGTGCCGTGAAAAAAATAATTGTACACAAAAGGCGAAAATGGTCTGCTATTCTTGGAAACATTTCAGCAATGGCTGGTCATTACTTCTAGACAAATGTAATCTCTAACTTTTGTTCGGACAATCTAATCTTTTCTTCCCATCTTTAATGTTGACACAAGTATTAATAATTATTATCTTTCCTAATCTTTAATAAGAGATTAGATTGTCCATACAAAAGTTGGTATTAATGGGGGTGCAGGGATCTGTAACAAAATGTTGATTGATATATGATTTTCTATCAGTATGATACTTACTTACATATATACATTGCATGGTTACAGGTCAAAACGTCCAATGAAAAAAAGTTCCAATGCAAAAAGGTCAAATTTAATTTAAGTTGTATAAAAACAACTAAAATTAGGATGAAGGTAAAAACTAGTCAAATTTAATAAAAAGTGGTATGTTACAATACTTCATCCAATAATAAGTTGTATAAAAACAACTAAAATTAGGATGAAGGTAAAAACTAGTCAAATTTAATAAAAAGTATGTTACAATAATAATAAAGATTGATTTACTCTTTATTTATTCATTTATTTTTTGGGAACCTGTGACCCAGTCGGCAGGACCCTGCAACCCAGTTATTAGTCGGGGGGGGCTCAGATGAACTTGCAAGAATATAAAATGATCTGAGCATTGTGATAAAAAAAGCAACAAAAATAAGATGAAGGATAAACTTGTAAAAAAAATGTTTAAAGGAAGGATGAGATATTTAGTTAAAATTTTAAACCTAATATTTGTGCAAACATGTCAGTCCTTAGTTATAAACTAGTTTAGTTTATCACCTGAAGACAACTGGAGGGTACAACGGGCGAAACGTTGTGTTCAAGAAATGAATCAAGATGAGGACAATGGTCCGAAGAAAAACTATACATAATGATAATCCCTCATCTAAAAGAAATCCAGACAGAAATTAGTCTATGACCTG
>VCCN01004562.1:2796747-2812476 GCA_006491835.1 Architeuthis dux | reverse complement strand
AATACAGAAATAAAACATGTTCCTTAATATATGTCTTCATATGCAATTCTATTTTTTTCGACTGGGTTAACTGATGTAAAATTTAACCCAATCTTTTTAAATGTGATCATTAAGGTGATTAACTAAAAGGTTCCAACTTTCAAAACCCCTTGCCCTTGGTGAAAAGGCCTGATCTGGGGGCATTACTGAATCTTCATTTCTTCTGGGAAGTTTTTTGATAAAAATTAACTTTCAAAGTGGAAACAAATGATTCGAGAGTGAAAAAGTGAGGGATGGGGGCTGGTAGATATTGATTCATTAATACATATGCTTTTGTATGGATATTCATACTTTTGGGAATCATTGATTTTATAAGAATGTAAAAATTAATGAATACAATTAAGTATTGCTTTTCATTTTTAAGATGTAGACTGCTAAGACTCAAACCAACCATGTATATACCAACTTAACCAATGAGTATCTTTGCCCATTGAACTCTGGTATCCACCGAGATTATATAAATACACAAATATATTGAATACAATAGGTTTAAAGCAGAGGTTCATAAGGATTTTTGCTTCACGCCCCACCTCGATACTATGGAATTTAGAGTAACATTAGTAATTAATAGTATTGTATAATTAGGAATTAATAATATTGTGTAATTAAGAATTAATAGTATTGTACAATTAGGAATTAATAGTATTGTATAATTAGGAATTAATAGTATTGTACAATTAGGAATTTCAAATTGATCCCAAATATATTCAATTTGCCCCCTCATGGGGCATACACCCCATGTTCAGAAGAGTATAGAAGAATATTTATCTTAGGTATGTTCCTGGGTTTGAACTTATAATGAGAATTTCATGATGACTTTGTTGATGAGTTCATATAGACTTTGATCCTATTTATGTGTGTATTTATTTAAGAACTTATGTCAGTTTACAGATGCGACCAATTTTAGGGACATTTAGTGCATTAGAAAGTCTAAATATATCTATATGAGTTTTTAAAAAAGGGAACAGAATTGAATTGGTCTTTTTGAAGTCCTCCATACATCCTGCCCCCCCCCCACCAACACCTTTCTCTCCCTCCACCCTTTCTCTCTCTGTCTCTCTTGTATTCCCCCTCCTCCCCTACATGACTCTTGACGTCAGCAATGATGTCACAAGAGCAGTTTATTCAAGAATACAAAAATATGCAAAAGAAAAGAAAGATGAAAAGGAAGTGGGAGTAGGCGTGGATGCAAGGGTGGGGGCTCCAGGGGCTCCGCATCCCCGCTTGCTTGGGCAAAGCACAGTTGAAAATTTAAAAAAAAATATACTATTAATAAAATAATTTTCATTTTCATAGTTTATTGTAGGAATTAATAGTATTATGTAATTAGGCATTAATAGTATTGTATAACTAGTTATTTTATTAGATGTTGAAAATGGCCTAAACAGCCGTAACATGTGCATCAGAAGACATACACAAGACCGAACTACATTCAAAACGTTGATTTTAAAATTTGAAGGTTTTTGTGGAAAAAAAAAAAAATGATGTTTTGGAATTTTAACATTTATAATGTCCAGAACACTGATGAGAACCACTGATCTTGATAAAGAAACTTTATGAATAAAAAACCCAAATAATCATAAATTAACCTTAAAAACAACAGCATAATTTGTTTTTTCATCTATACATATATAAGTAAGACATCTTCCATTTTATAAACTTTTTTCTAGATATAATAAGGAGTAAATGTTGAAATTATCAGCCCTCTAGCTCCATTGGTGTGGCCTGTACACGTGATACATACATAGCCAGCCAGCCAGACCGATTTGAAAACTGAAGAAACCTATTTTGACAGTTTTGGTAACAGTTTTGGTTGATTGTTTCTAATAACCCTATCCACTCCTCTGTCAATTAAATTAGCATCAGTAAAGCTCCAAAAACTGTTATTTCTTTCTGTATATGGAAACATGGTGAACTAGCATTCCAAAGGAAATTATGAATCACTGCCATCCCTATATGCTGTGTTGGGGGTGATCAATTAAAATGTTGGGTTGTGATCACTAAAAAATGTCTGAATTTTCAAAAAACAAGCAGGCAGAAACTAGTGACCAATTTAGCATAAGCTTACATTGAAAATTAAATCCTCCACTAAAAGCCTATTTTGGAGGGGAATTTTGACAAGACAAAAAAACGTTTTTCCTAGACATAATAAGGAGTAAATATTTAAATTATCAGCACTCTAGCTCAATTGGTGCAGCCTGTATGCATGATACATACATAGATAGCCAGCCGGATCAACTTGAAAACTGAAGAAACTGATGTTGACAGTTTTGGTGACAGTTTTCTAACTGCATATCGACTGGTTTGTTTTATTGTACACAGTATCTGCCCATGATTTCAATTATTAATAATTGGATATTAAAAATGGCCTGTACACATGACACATACATAGATAGCCAGCTAACCAGCTAGCCAGCCAATCAGACCCACTTAAAAACTGAAGAAACCTATGTTAACAGTTTTGGTTGAATGTTTCTAAAAATAAGGAAACCATCTTGTTGCTTTGTTGGCACGCACAAAAGAAAGCAACCCATCAGACGCTCATACTTTTGCGTTTATACAGTTGTATACAGTTATCTTGAACAATCATTTCTGTTATATCTTGAGAATGAAGCAATGTATCATTTTTCTGTTTGGTGTTTATGAAAATAAACATAATGACCTTCTCACAGCAGAAATGTCTTTAACCCTTTATGGGGCAAGTGACAATATATGATCACCTGAGGACCCATCAGCCACATGCAAATATAGTAGCCACAAAGACAACATAATCTGCACCAATGTGGTCTGCAAGCTTTGCAAAGTACACTTGTGCTTGAACAAAGATAGAAACTGTTTTGAGTCATACCACACCCCATTAAATTAGACTGTTTTTGGACTGCACAATAATATTTTAAAATCAACCCAGTGTTATTTTGTTGGTCAATATCAATTTTTTGTATCTATTCATTCTATTGAATGCTATTCTTTAATTCAATGTTTTATTTAACTTTCTACTTTCATTTTTGTATATTTTCCATTTTGGCCACTTTTTGGGCTAGGCACCATATATGATCACTTCATCAGAGCCCCCATAAACAAAAGAAATTCAACTTGCAACTGAAAATATCTTGTACTTAGGTCTAGTTTAACATACAAAAGGTTGTTTTGATATCTAAAATATTTTTAGGGGTGCCCTATAAAGGTTACCTTTTTTATGGGGGTGCAAAAATAGTAAAATCGTAACAACTATCCCCGCTCTCTCCTACCTGGGAAATGACACAACTGTTTAAGGGAGATCACTCTGAAAGTAATTTTTAAATGATTGCAAAGTAGCCACCTTTAGTGTGACAGATGGATGGACAGACAGACACATTGCAATTATAATATAGATTGATATATTTGGTCAGTCCAATGAGATAAAATCATCTTCCTTTTCCAAAACTGTTAACTTAGTTATGTTTGGTCTCCATTATTTTGTGTATATAGATAGATAGATAGATAGATAGATAGATATATAGATAGATAGATAGATAGATAGATAGATAGATAGATAGATAGACTGATAAATAGAAAGATAGATGAATAGATAAAATTGTCTCGGGTGCAGAAAATATCATTTAAGTACGTAGAAATAAAACATTTGGCCTTATCACGCCATCGCTGTATGTTTGATAGGTCAACATTTGGAATTTCAAAATAATGGCTATTGGAATGTTAACAAGTTAAATAGGAATTTACAATTGGTAAACAATGATATTGGCCACGTAACATGTTGCCACATAATATGAATGCTGTCATGCATTTGTGATTGAAAAATATACGTTTTAGTTAAATAATTTCAGGCATAAATATAGAAGACAAATGAACTCAGAGAGCAGTTTTTGGCTGGGCCTTTTATAGGTATGTGTCAGTATGACTCTGTCCACCTGGCCCCAGTGTGCATGAGGGGACAGGACACACTTGAAATGCTATCCGCTGCATCTCAGATGTGTGCCACGACTCCCTCAATTGGGAATGCGTCTAAGAGTTTAAGAGTTTGATTGACGTCTTTAGTAAATAGTGTCCAGCCTTTAAGGAATTAAGCAGTTATCCATAGTTACAAATATTATGATTTTTTGACAAGCCTTGAAAAGAACGCTTAACCCAGTCAACACTATTGTAAGCCAGATGAATAAGCATACGTATGTATAATTTTGAACTTTTTTCATTTGTGTGTGAAAAAGTCTTTTGATCACCAAGTTCCTTGCAGAATCAACAAAACCCAGTTGGCAATAATACTTTTGATCTGGAACAACTGATAAAGAGAGATGGTCAGCAAGCAAGTCTTGCTAGACCAGTGGTTCTCAACCTTTATTGTATGATGGAACACTAAGAATATATATATGACTTATACAGCACACTAACTGTAAAAATTAAATGAATTCGACAAAAACATTTCCGTAGTCAATGAACGAAACCGTTTTATCAGCATACTGATATATATACTCATCACCTCTTTTTCCTTTCATCTGTCGCTAAAAAGGTTGATATCTCACAAAATCTACTGATAAAACCACTAGATTGGCAACTCTGTAGTGGAAGTGGGACAGACATAATACCCGTACTGGACACGTTCAAGGCTTGAAATACATGTTTGCGTATTTGGAAAAATTCACGCAGCACATTATTGTGCCATGGACTACAGTTTGAGAAGCATATTTGATTTCATGTATAACATATTTCAGTAGTCAATGATTGAATCTTTTATATCCGCATACTGATATACGTACTCATCTCCTCATTTTCCTTTCGTCTGTCGCTAAAAAGACTGAGGTTTCACAAAATCTAGTGATAAAACCACTAGATTGGCAGCTTGTGGTGGAAGTAGGACTGACATAATACCCAAACTGGAGACGTTCAAGGCTCAAAATACATATATACGTGTTTGGAAAAATTTACACAACACATTTGGGAGATAGTTACGGCACACTGTTGTGCTGCGGCACACAGTTTGAGAACCATTCATTGGTGCCATGTATTCCATCTTCATAGAGGGCCTCATTACTTTATTTTCTATTCCCACAAAATTTGTTAAAATTTTAATTTATTACCACCTGACATGAACCACATTCAAATCTTTTTTGTCCCCCCACCCCACCGCAATTTCTCAATCCACAAAAAATAGATATATTTTTGTACATTAATTTATACCTGTGTCTGACAGGTAAGGATTCAATGAAGGCCTGAAACACAAAGTCAGCTCTTCTTCCCAAATAGCTGGTGGAAGTCAGGTATTTTACCAGAGAGGTCAGTTAAATTCTCTGATCTTCACCCTCCCCCTACCTATTCAGGGTCAAATGTTAACATTGATGGGTCCCAGAGCATAACATTTCTTGGGGTCCCTTCTATTTTTGTATTTAGCTATTATCTTCAAACAAATCAAAACAAAAATGAAAATTGAGCAGATTTCAAATCACGGTAGGAAAATGTTAATTTTATATATCGGTTTGGTTTAATAGATAGATAGTGATAGACAAACAGTGAAGACTTTACTCCCCTGAATGAGGTGAGGATTGTTCTTGTCAGTCAGCTCCAATGGGCTGGAGTTTGACAACATTCAACACATGCACCCACAGAAAATGCATATACACATATTATCATTAATCCTGTCTAAGTAAATATTCCCATGTATTTAGACTTGATGAGGACCTATGTTATACAAAGCTTGGAGGCCCTTTGCAGGGCCGTATTTAACATTGATGGGACCCAGCGCATAACATGTCTTGGGGATTTTTCTATATTTGTTGTATAGCCGGGTGAATGTCCTGGACTTGGATAGAAAGGAAACTCGAAGACTTGCTTGTAAAAATATGAGACATATTTTTATTACATAACATACACTTTGTCGGCCGGAGAATGAAGAATGGGCGAGAGATGATGGGTGCCGAGAGACCGTTCCTAACAGGGGAACTTGGTGGTCTGCCTCCTGGCTGTTTGGGTCCTCTTAGTTTTCTTTCTGGTGTTCGGGTCTGCTTTATAGGTTTCTCGAACGCCTACGCAGGTGTCATTTCCGGTCCCCATATCCTGTTTGTTTGACACCCATGCAATATAGCTATTTCCTAACCTTTTCGTGGCAGAATATCATAACATATTTAGTTATTATCTAAATTTTCAAACAAATCAAAACATAATGAAATATTCATGAAATTAAGATGTTTAATTTAACATAAACTCCTTTATGGATCAATAATCTCTCTCTATGTAACATAATAAATCCTCAAAGAAATTAAAACATTGAAAAACGTTGAAAATAAAAAATATTTTTTTAAGACACATTTTTTTTTTGTGCAACCTTAAATACGGCTCCGCCCCTATTTGAATGATTGAAAGCTTCTTAAAGCTAATGAGCCTGAGGATACCACATTTGTTCCTAATTAACGACCCTGCTATAATTATTGTCAAATTCCAGTCTAAGTTGAGTTGACTTTGTTTTTCCCCTGTAACAAGAAGAAAAAGAACACTCTTCAGCTAATTTAGGGGAGGAAACTCTTCATTGTTTATCTGTCCTGTCGCGCTAAACCAAACCCATATATAAAATTAACATTTCCCTACCAGGATTTAAAATCATGACCAAGTGATTGCTAGGCAGCTCTCTTACCAACTGAGCCAAACTGATAAGTCTTACACATCTACAAATTTATTTAATATATATACAATACAAAAGTTGTACCAATCATTGTCAGTTGGAATAGAAGTTGGAGTGGAGTTTGACCCTGCAGCAGACAGGCTTGTTTTAAATATTAATGTGTAATATGTTTATTTATTTCATTGCAGACGGGGATGATGATGATGATGATGAACAACTTTGATGCTGGTAACATGTTTCATGATAAAGATTATGATGATAAGGTTGATTGATTGGTTGATTGATTTGTTTAGTGGCATATCAACCCTTGATGGGTCATTTAATGCCGAAATCAGTTTAAAATTCAAAAAAATAGTCTTGCGACTTTGGTGAAAGATTATTTTTTAAAACTAAAGTCTTGTGACTTTAGTGAAAAAACAGGTGGGGGGGGTCTTACCCCCCTGCAGGGGATGCAGTCGGCGTATTCTAGGCCCCAGCTGATAGGGCTGTGATGATAAGGGGGCAGACTTTTGAGAATAATAATTAAAAGTCATTATATATATTAAAACTGCAGCAAAGTAAAAATGAATCGAACATTCATGATTCAACAATGAAACTTTTGAATATGCAAGCAAACTGCAAGGTGTCAGGAACTGGAAGACAGACTAGGTGTTGAAAAGTCATAAACTGGATATTGACCCTAACTGCAGATGGCGGGCTGGAAAATCAACGTGGGCATTCAAACCCGATAAAAGTGACACAGAGGCCCTTGGAAAAGGGGAGAGAGACGCCCTCAGGAAGCAGAGAGGCAGAGAGCAGCTGGGCCTGGGAGCACGAGGCCAGTTCCCCTGTTGGGAACAGTCTGTTGGCTCTCATTATCTCCCTCCCACTCTTCATTCTCTGCCGCAACACAATGTATCTTATGAAATAAAAATATATCCTCATATTTTTATAAACCAAGTTTCGAGTCTTCCTTTTTCTCCAAGTTCAGGATTTTCCTCTCGCGGACCAAGACGGCTATACAACACTGTAAGTGTGCCTTGATAATGATGATAATGGTGATAATGATGATAGTAGTAGTGGTGATATTGGATGTTGATAAAGAAGTCCCCCTTTATAATGCAGGTGTTGGGGTCCAAGAAAGGCAACCACATTATAACTGGATCACAGATAAACTAAAGTCGATGACAAGTGCCAAAACAAGTTCACCGGTGAATGAAGGTGTTGTTTTCATCACATAATCAAAGAAATTATGTGTGAAACACCATGGAATTATATTGAGTGATGCCTGGGATACCATCAAACCAAAAAACAAGGACGGTATAATATACTTGAATATACTTGAAATAGGCTTTTTTTGAGAGCAGTTAATTGTGTCATTAAGCCAGCTTCAGTGTAGTTGGACTGGGTTTAAACTAATAAGAAAAATGATAGTTAAATTTGGTATGTCCGATATCAGAATAAAGATTTTTTTAAATATTGATATTCTCGGATGTGACTGTCTTTTCACTTACGCTGTTCCATGCGTTTGCCATTCTTGCTGAGAGGGAAATTTTTTCTAACACCAGTGGAGGTCTGAATTCATTATTTAGGCACAAGTAATATTGGTGATAAACTTCATCAAGACAACAATTATTGCAGTGAATCTCATTCTAAGGATTTTATTGTTGGTAATTCGCAAAAGGTGAGAATTGTAAGAATATCCTTTCTGATTGGTTAGAATTTTGGGAATGGGAATGAAGAAAATGATAGAGAGGTGTCTGTTATGTTGATGATGATGATGATGATGATGATGAGAATAATGATGCTGGTGTTGGTGGTGTTGGTGGTGGTGGAAGCAAGCTGACCTCAATGGTTACCGATGCCATGCAGATCAAAGTCAGTGATAATGCTGCTAGCAATGACATTGACACTAACCTTGGTGGTAAATCAGGCAGCCATTGTTTTTGTTTTTGTTTTTGATTTTTACTTGATTGAAGGAGGCTGGTAAGATGATGATGATGATGATGATGATGATGATGATGATGAACGTGATTGTGAGGATGATGATGATAATGATGATTTGAGCAACAAAAAAAATGCAATCTCCAGGCAAAATGATGATGAATGTAGACAATAATCATGACAACAATGATGATGATGCTGATGATGATGAATGTGATGATGATGAACGTGATTGTGATTGTGATGAACGTGATAGTGATGATGATGATTTGAGCAACAATAAAGAAGCAATCTCCAGGCAAAATGATGAATGTCATTGTGATGATGATGCTGATAATGATGAATGTGATGATGATGAATGTCATTGTGATGATGATGCTGATGATGATGAATGTGATGATGGTGAACGTGATTGTGATTATGATGAACGTGATGATGATGATGATGATGAATGTGATGATGATCATAATTATGATTTGGGCAACAATACAAAAACCAATCTCCAGTCAAAATGATGATGCTGATGATGAAAGTAGACAATAATCATGACAACAATGATGATGCTGATGCGGATTGCTGTCAGGTATCGGAGGCAGCAGAGTTCGGTGTTGTGTTGAAAATAAAACTACTTGATAATCTGGGCATTAATTGCTGCACTAATCCCTCTGATGAGGAGGAAGCGGAGGAGGGGGAGGAGGAGGAGGAGGAGAAAAGCAGATAGGATTTTGATGATGCCAAAAATTTGGCCACGACCACACCATGTTTGTTTTTAATCTGATGGTGTATTTTAAGATCGAGAGTGACCTCCATCTGGCTACACTGAAACAAGGCCAAATAGGGAATACAAAAAAAAATGTAATTACTGCTTCGGTTTGGCAGAGAGGCTGCTTTAATTGATATTTGCAAAAATGAAAAGAAAGGGAGAAGCACAAAGCAGAGACTTTGATTTTTTTGTTGTTAGCGAGAGTTTCCACCTTTTTTTTTTTATTTCCCTTAAACTCTTCATTTTCTTACTCTTTCTTTTTCATTTTCTTCTTCATTTTCTTTCCCTTTCTTCTTCATTTTCTTTCTCTTTTTCCCACTTTATCTTTCTCCTCTCCCACTCCTATTCCCTTCTATCACTCATTACCCCTCCTCTGTCACACCCCTATCCCTCTTTAACACTTTTTCCCCTTCCATTTCCAATTCTCTCGACTAATTTCTCTTTCTGCTTCACATTCTTTATCTCCTTCAGCTTTTTCTTCTTCATGTTTTTTCTCTCTCTTTTCTACTTCTAACTTACTAAAAGAATTCCCGGATAAACAGGTTTCCCCCACTATCCAAAAGTAGAGCATTCTTATAAAAACCTTTTGTAAGTCGAAATGGCGCAAAGGGAAGAAGCAATTACCATTAATTTATATGGGAAAAAATTTAGAGCATTCCCAGACTCCAAAAATGGTGATGATGGTAAGTCAGGCTAAGACATCGGAGGTTGTGGTGTCAGGGGGTACAGAAGACTGGAGTGTAAAAGAGAGAGAGAGAGAGAGAGGTAGAGGGTGTGTGCTGCCTCTATAATGGCTCACTGCAAAACAAAAGCTGTACTCTACTTTTGCTTTTCTCCTTTTTTCGAAGAAGCGAAAGACTGGCGTAAACCACTTTCGAAAAGTGGGGACCACATGTATTAGATGATTTTCTTGAGAAAAGAAACTAAAACACTCATTTCAGTGGAAGAGTCCATGGTTACAGACTGAGAACCAAGAAAATCACATTGTTCATTATTAGAGTAGATTCTCTTGTTTCTCCTCTTTGATTTCACTGAACTCTAAATTATTAGAAACCGTCAACCAAAACCATCTTTTTCTTATATCACACAATCAATACCCTACTAATAGCAGCTACTATAGTTTCTCACTCTTTTTTTAAGAATCCTCAATCCCCTACTTTTGAAGGCATAGAAAGTAGACTTCATGGAGCATGTGAAACTCTATGTACTACACTTTTCTATTAGAAACCATCAACCAAAACTGTCACCAAAACTGTCAAAATAGGTTTCTTCAGTTTTCAAGTTGATCCAGCTGGCTGGCTGGATATGTATGTGTCGTGGGTACAATGGAGCTAGAGGGCTCAAAATTTAAACATTTACTCCTTATTATGTCTAGAAAAAACTTCTTTTTTTTTAAAAACTCCCCCACCTAAATAGGTTTTTAGTGGGGGGTTCAGTTTACAATTTAAGTTTATGCTTAATTGATTCATTCGTCACCCCTTTTTTTAATTGATCACCCCCAACACGACATGCTGCCAAAAGATGTTGATAACGTGATGGTTTCTATTGAGTGACTAAACATTTTTTCAAGAAACAGTAATGAATTGGTCTTTAGCAATTGAGAGTGGGGGAAGCTGGTACAATGCACTGGGGCATGGGGGGGGGGAGTTTCTTGGTCAATACAATATGTCCGTTAATAAAATGGGTTGACTCTATCGGTTACCAGTGGTTGAATATAGTATGGCATGCTAAAAGGGTTTTAGCAGATGAAAACAGGATGGCTAAAGGACAAGGTGTTTGTGCAGTGTATATCGGGGATGGGAGAGAGGACAGCTTTTATAAAATTTCTCTTGGTGGCCCTGTCTGAGCTTCAACTACCCAGGTCAGCCATAGCCAGAATACTTCTCTGAAGGGGTGGCATATCTCTACAGTGTGCCTGATTGATTGATTGATTGATTGATTTGTTTAGCGGCATATCAATCCTTGATGAGTCATTTAATGTCGAAATCAGTTTTAAAATTTTTAAATAGATCCTTGCAACTTTGGTGAAAGGTTATTTTTTTAACTAGAGTCTTGCGACCCTGTTTTGGGGGCGAGGGGGTCTTACCCCTCTGCAGGGAATGCAGTTGGCATATTCTAGGCCCCAGCCAATAGGGCCCACAGCCAGCTCGAGCATCTGCCTAGGAGAAGGTAACTCACCCAGAAAATCGATGACCTAAGGGTGTTGCTCCCATTATCCCACCTCGGTGGTCCATGGCATGTAAAGCCTTGGTTTAAAGCATACATGGGCAACCTTTGTCGAGCAGCGGGCCGCATGAGATATTGCTAATCATAAACTGGGCCACAAATTCGCAAAATCACCATCAGAATAATTTTTAGAATGTTAGGAATTTTATCACTAACAACATAGCTTGCATGCACCATTTCGCTGAGCTCTGTTTGCCTTTTAGAAAAAAGCGTATTTAAGCTACCAATCTGTTTCTTTAGTGTTTCAGTTTTAAGCTTTCTGATATCTTCTTTAAATTTATCATAGCTGGAATGTGGCAGTTGTGTAATGATGCTTAACATTAAATTCTTCAAATGTGGAGTGGGATTCAGAACATATTAGACACTTTGGTCTGTTTTTTACTTCAACAAAAAAAGTAATCATTTGTCCACTTATCCTGGAATTTTCTCATTTCTTCAAAAAATGTTCCCTTTTTCTGAGATGAAATTTTAATAAAACGTTATTTTCCTCATGAAATTAAGCATGCCATTCAGAAAGTCAAAAGGGCCGCAGTTTGCCCACGGCTGTTTAAAGGGCGGGATCGGTTACATGCGGCATGCTGTACTTCACCTTCTAAAACATTAACACAGAAACAAGGGCTATTCCACGCACCTGCCTTACAAGTCACCTGTAGGCCTGCAACGGACGTGGTAAACCACTCTAAATCTTTGTTCGTAAAGCCAAGTCTCCATTGTGATATTCTATTCTCATTTCTCTCTCTTTGTAGGCCTCAATTGCCTTCACCTTCTTTTCTCTTCAATTTCTTTTCTTTCATTTCCTTCTTATTATCTTCTTCCTCATTTTCTCATTCTTTTTCTTTCACTCTTTTTTGTACTCCTGTATGTTCTTTCTTTTCTCTCCTCCTTCGTTTCTTATTCCCCCCTTTTCTCTTTTCTACCTCATTCTCCCTCTCCCTCTTTCAGTTCTTCCCTCTTTTCCTTCATTCTCTTAACCTTTACTTACCTCCCCTCACTTTTCGTTCAATTATTTCCATTGTTATTAGAAACCGTCAACCAAAACTGTCAAAATAGGTTCATTCAGTTTTCAAGTCAGTCCGGCTGGCTATCTATCTATCACATTGTAACTAGAGGGCTGAAAATTTAAACATTTATTGCGTATTATGTCTAGAAAAAACTTTTCTTTTTTACAAAAATTCCCCCTAAATAGGTTTTTAGTGGGGCACAATTTACAATTTAAGTTTATGCTAAATTGATCCCTAGTTTGTGCCTGCTTGTTATTTGAAAATTTGAACAAAGGTGAGAGAAGTAACTTATTCATTTGTCACCCCTTTTTTTAATTGATCACCCCCAACACGGCATGCTGTCAAAAGATGTTGATAACATGACGGTTTCTATTGAGTGACGAAACATTTTTTCAAGATACAGTAATGAATTGTTTTTTAGCAATTGAGAGAGTGAAGCCGGTGCATTGAACTGGGGCCCAGAGGGACAAGGGAGCTAGAGGGCTGAAAATTTAAACATTTACTCCTTATTATATCTGGAAAAAACTCTTTTTTTTGTTTTTTTAAATCCACCCACGCAATAGGATTTTAGTGGGGGATTCAATTGACAATGTGTTTATGTTAAATTGATCCCTATTTTGTGCCCGCTTGTTTTTTGAAAATTTGGACTTTTCAGTGATCTAACAAAAGGTGAGAGAAGTAACCTATTCATTGATCACCCCCAACATGGCATGCTGCCAAAAGATGTTGGTAACATGACGGTTTCTATTGAGTGACTAAGCAGACCCGTCTTTCACTATTTTTTACTCCTTCCCCTTTTCTACCTCATTCTCCCTATCCCTCTTTCAGTTCTTCCCTCTTTCCTTCACTCTCTTCGCCCTTACTTACCTCCCCTCACTTTTCGTTCAATTACTTTCATTTTTATTTGTTTGTACTTTATTTTTCTTGCCACCGTATTTTCTTCCTCCACTCTTTCATTCCCTCTCATTTTGTCTCTCTTACTCATTTCATTTTTCCCTCTTACCCACCTTCTCTCTTTCACCATCTTCTCCCTTCCTAATCCTATTCTCTTTCTTTCTTTCAATGCCCCCCCGACCCCATCTTTCTTCCTGTTTTAATCCCTCTTTTTCTTCAACCTCTCCCTCACTTCCCTATTCTTTCTCTCCCTCTCTCTCTTTCACAAACCTTCGTTGTTGATTCATTTGGATCTTGACCTACTTATATGTTGCATTCTGTTGCACATTCATCAATCTAACATAATTATTAATCAATACAGCTCTCTGAAAATGGAGCCTCACCTTCTCTGCCCTTATTTTCTGGCGTCCATTAGGATCCATCTTTGGAACGGGCTCTGAAGCAGGAGACCAAAAAGGCTGAACACTCTCAAGCACGCAGCCACAAAATGGAAATTGGTTTTCTTTTTCACATATTTATTTGTAAAATTTTCTTTTTATCCCCACCTGCTCAAAATCGTAGATCCGCCTCCGACTCTTACATCCTGCCCTACTGCATTCACAAGCCAAAGTTTGTTACATTAGGAGGGTATACATTTGATTTGTCTGACTAAAACAAATTTCGATCAACAAAAACTAGAAGATTATATGGGATCCAGCATGTTTCACTTACATTTGAGTTGTAGCTTTTGAGCACTAGAATTGACAGAAGAGTAAAGTTAATATGTGATCTAGCATTTTTCATTTACATTTGAGTCAAAAATCAAAAATTTATAAAGAACTAGCATTCCAAGGGAAATTATGAATCACTGCCACCCATATATGCTGTGTTGGGTGTGATCAATTAAAAAGTTGGGCTGTGATCACTAAAACATGTCTGAATTTTTAAAAAAACAAGCAGGCACAAACTAGTGACCAATTTATCTTACATTGAAAATTGAACCCCCCACTAAAACCCTATTTTGGAGGGGAATTTTCAAAAAACAATAAAAAGCATTTTCCCTACTCATTGAGGTGAGTGTGTGTACAAAATCTCAAGTCTCTACTATGGACAGTTAGGGCTGGGTGGAGTCCGTATATATAGATAGATACATAGATAGACAGACACATATAAATGTGTGAACACATGAATAACCTAAACCTTTGGTAGCGTTGATTAATAAGATGGAAGACACCTTAGTTATATTAGATGAAAAACAAAATAATTTTTTGTTTTAAGGTCAACATATGATTACTTGGGATTATTTGTGTTTTTTATTTATAAAATTTCTTTATATAGATATTTTAAAAAACTTTTTAAATTGTGCTTTGCCCAAGTTGGGGGAGGGGGTTCCAGCCCCCTTCACCCTCCCCGAATTAACTATCCTGGGTTATCCTGATTTGGGCTGCTCACAAAGGTTAACTCCTCAGCCAAAGTAAAATGGAAGAGCCTCACTTTAGATAACAACTTTTATGATTACAGGTTGAGTCATCAATTCTTTTCTAATGTTTTTAAAAATGTCTCTGCTCAGAAAAAAGGGAGATAATAACAACATTTTGACAAAAATGTTTTATGGCAGTTATTTTTATATTTATTTATTTTTATTAAATGAAGAATTGCAAATCATTATTATTAATTTTTAGACTACTATTTACCTTCAAATCAATTTTTCCGTTGCTTTTTAATCGCAACTTTTCCCTCAGACCAGCTTCTCTTCGGCAGTGAGTAAACAGCATTGATCAGAAATAAAGAATGTGAGAGATTTGCCGTAAACAGTTTTGAATCTTTATTAACCAATCCAACTCAATATAAGGCTGTTTAAATAATTAATATCAAAATATGAGCTTCAAAACTAGTTTCACAGTTGACTTTTAAAAAACCTCTCTCAATATATACAAAACAAAGCACATAAGCATTAGCTTGAATTCTGTCATTGAACTGAAAGTAATGAAATGAAATATGGTATTTACTAGAAATGATAGCACAAAATACATAAAAATGATAATTATTTACCATGCAGCTGTTTTAACAAGTGGAATTAGATGCTTACGTATGAATGAGATAGTTTCACTTGATGTCATTTCACTCAAGGTCACAGCTTTCAGGATCATGACCATGATATTAAACAATATGTCAGTGACGTGCACAAACTTTCAGAAGGGCAGGAGTTCATTAGAAAAAAGGGAATGTCCTAACAGTTTTAAAAATGAAATCCTCAATGCCATATAGGCTATATATATGTATACATACAAAGAAAA
>VCCN01004562.1:2778292-2794404 GCA_006491835.1 Architeuthis dux | reverse complement strand
TATATATATATACACTAACATACATACATATAAATAACTATATCCATACATATACAAACACACACACAACCACACCAAATGCACACATCCCATAAGTAATACACAATAAACAACCACAAACATCATCTATATATATCTTCTATAAGGACCAGATACATATATATACATTGTATATAACTATTTAGGGAAGAATAGGGGGATACAAATTGTAAAGGATGGCTTTAACCACCTGTAAATGTTAAAGTATCTTGTATTATTTAGAGTATAGATTGTACTTTATTGTACCAGATATAGATGGTACTTACATTGTTGAAAGAATATGGTGTGTAGATATCCATATGGGTGGTAAGTTGTGTTGACTTAGTTCAAATCCATTATTTGTAGTAGGGTCAATAATTAAGTTGTATTCGTAATAAATATTGTAGAGTTGTGTGTGGGTGGGGGTCTATAAGCGTTGGGTGCGGGTATATTACGGCATATATGAGAGTGTTATAATGATGGGGGTGTTCTAAGTTATTGCGGGGGGAGGGGGGCAATGTAAGGTGTAGTAACTGTGGGGTGGGCTATGAGTATGGGTAGATAAGACAGTGGGTATGGGGCTAATAGGCAGGTGTGTGTTTGAGTATGATAGAGATGCAGGGGGCAAAGTAAGGTGTAGTAACTGTTGGGTGGGCTATGAGTATGGGAGGATAAGACAATGGGTAGGGGCTAATAGGCAGGTGCTTGTGTGTGTGTGTGTGTGAGTGAGTATGGGAGTCTAGTGTCATAGAAGGTGATGATCATAGAGGTAGTAATTAGGAGATATTGAGGTTATTTAATTTAATATTGAGTCCCTTCGGGAGAGAGTTTGTAGGGGTTTTATCCATAAGTTTTCGTGATTCTCGAGGATTTTAGTAGCTTTGTGGGGTGTAATCTTTTCGATGATGGTGAATTTAACGTTATTGCTGAAGTTATGGTTGGGTAGTCAGAAGTATTGTTCAACTGGGAGTAAATAGAATTAAATCTACTAACCCAGTCTATGTCTGTAATTGTTGAGTCTGATATTAAAGGGCCATTCGGACTTCCCTATATGTTGTTTTTCTATAAGGGTATGGGGGTAACCTCGTGCAGGTATATATATATATATAAGTGAATGTGTCTTGTCTGTATTTATGTATGTTCCAAGTTGTAGGCCATAATTTTGCATCTATGATGCTGAAATTTGGCATAGGGGTACATCTTGTCAAGGTCTGTATTTATGTCTGTTCCAAGTTGTAGGCCACAGTTTTGCACCTATGATGTTGAAATTTGGAATACAGGTACATCTTTTCAAGGTGAAGGTCATAGTAAATTTTTCTGAATGTGCATTGAAACTTTTTCAAATTTTATCAAATATTTGCTTATTTTATTAAAACAAATGTAAGGCGGGCAACTCTACAATTTATTTTAGGGGAGGGAACACTATAAATTTAATTACAAATAAGGGAGACCACTCTATACCGTATCCAAATTAAGGGGAGGCCACTCAATAACATTTAATTTATTTATTCAAAATTTAAATATGACTATTTCTTTTCTGAAAAGTGTGAATAAGGAGATCCAAATATTCAAGGCAATGTTTTTTCAGGTATACAGGTATCTTATAGAAGAATAATAATATTTTCATTTCTATCTTCATGAATTATGGCTAGATTCTAAGAAAATAGTTAATGAACTGTCTAATATTTAAAGATATTTTTTATTTTATTACAATATTTTGATATGTACCTCTATCAATATAAATTTGGAGGTTATGTTATTGTTACTGCAGATTTCCGTGTTCTGAAGTTCATTAGTGCATACATTTATATATTTTAAGATTTGTTACAGCAATTGCATATTGATATATTTATCCTACTTTTTAAAATAAAGTGTCTGTGTATAAAGTGTTAAGAGTTTATTTTTATTGAGTTGTCAATTGTTCGTGTGGGATGAATGCATAATGGCCCACAAGCTTGCCCTTGAAGCACTGGATCAGACACTGAGGGACATAAAAAAGCAATGACATCATGGGCGGAATACTTAAATCCAGGCACGGCTGGGTACTTCTGCTAGTATATATGCATGTCTGGTTAAATACGACGGACAAGCAACATCTTGTTAATTTTATTATATTTTTCTTGTTTCCATACAAGAGAATGAATGTTTGGATCCATGGAGTGTAGTAATTGTTCAAAAGTGTTGTACCAAGTGCTTTTGGCTAAACAATTAGCCATTTTAGAGGTCTTAGATAATTCCTCAATTATTTAATCAATGTGTTTGGTTTAGCTATTATTGTGTTAACACACTAATAGCCATTTAAAAAATCTTTTTTTTTTTTTTTTTTTAAATCACTTCTGTCCCGGACACATTTTACAGTCCCCGGGACGACAGGACAACATTAATTTCGAGCCCTGGCATCATTGCGTTACCATGCCTTTTCACCACAGTACAATATAATACAACAAAGTATTTACATTTTATTATGCTTGAAATATATAATTTTTAATTCCATTTAAATAAAGTGTTTATTTTGATAACATTATCCGTGATTATAATAAATGGCTTCCTCTGTATAAATACACTATTACTTTTCTCTTTTTTGAAAACTTATTCACCACTTAACTATATAAATGCATACTTTTTGGATTTCAATGTCTCCTTTAAAAACCAAACAGAATTATCCATCTTGATTTTTCTTAAAAGGATATAATTTGTCTCTGCCAACAGATTTGGAAGAGGTATTTACAGTCAATCGTGTCTGTTTGTCCACACAATATCTCTAAAACTTCTCAATGAATTTCAACAAAATTGTGAGGAAGGGTGCACCATGAATTTTGGAGCTGATCCAGGAATTTTTTTTCTTGATTGTGAAATATTTTTCCATTTTCCGCACATATATCTATGTATTCACTCATGTTTGTTCACACGATATCTCCAAAAGTTCTCAATGAATTTCAATGATATTTTGTGGAAGGGTGCACCAGGAAGAATTGATTAAATTGTGACACGAATCCAGGAATTCTTACAGTTACCTCCCCGGCATCTTAGTTATATGTCCACACAATACCTCCTAAAGTTCTCAATTAATTTCAATGATATTTTATGGAAGGGTAGGCCATTGGTTAAATTTTGGGGCTGATCCAGTAATTTTTTTCTTGATTGAGAGGTATTTCCCCCCATGTATTCACTCATGTTTGTTCACACAATATCTCCAAAAGTTCTCATTGAATTGTGGAACAATTGATTAAACTTTAGGACAGATCCAAGAATTCTTTTTTTCAGTAACCTCCCCTGCATCATAACTATATGTGAATTGATTTTCATTCAGTTTATAGTGACGATGGCAGGAGGTATGCGCTATCTAGTTCCATGTGCACAAATGGAAAGTGAATAAGCAGACAAATCTTTTGTCTCTATAAAGCCTAAGTGAAAGTTTTTTTGGCACTGAATATAGCAAAATAAACAGCAACAACAATAATGAACTGTATTTTTAATTTTGACTAGTTTTTACCATCATCTTAATTTTTAGTTGCTTTTTATCACAACTTTGACTCGGTCCGCAATCCTACTGCAGCGAGTAAACAGTGTTATCATAAATAAAGATTATGTCCACAGTGAGAAATGAACTCACCCTCTATTGAGATGAAGGTAAAAACTAGTCAAAATTAATGATAGTGTTACAAAACTTCATCCAATAATTAGAATTAAAAATAAATTAAATAATGAACAGCTTTTGAGTTGGTGTGTGAGCGTTTCTTTTTTTAAAAATCTTTTAATTTTAAAAATGGAAAGATAAAGAAAGAATGAAGAAAAAAAAAACAAAAAAAAAAAACACACAACAAACTATCCAACTGCAATATTTAATATTTTAACAATCAGTGTACTTGAGGTGGAAAATGGTCAATATTATTATACAGTCGAAAACAACAAAAAAAAGATTGGGGAGAAAAGCTTTATGTAGAATCAAACTAAATATGCATCTGGATAACAGAACATTTGAATCCTTGGAAAAAACAAAAAAATATGGGAAGTTATGATAAAACAATGAAGACCATCATTTTTTCTGAGAAAAACAAAACAGATTTTTGATTTTTGGGTTATCATTTACAAACAGTTTATGAAAGAAATCTGGAGACGCTGAAAAAAAAGAAAAAAAAAAAAGAAAAGAATTTGAAATAATTAAAAAAAAAAAAAAAAAGAAAAGAAAAAAAAAAATGATTATTAAAATTTTCCAATTGTTCCTTTAAAATGTTTCAATTTTTAAAAGTTTGTTTTATTTCTTTTTCCCCTAAAATAAATAAATAAAAATACATCAATTAATAAACATTTTCAAGAGTTGAGAAAAACATTTCTTTTTGAGGAGAAAACTATTTTGCATTTCCGCAAGTTTATAAAACAGATGGAAAGAATCAGAACGAAGAAGACTTGTTGCTGGGATAATAAGAGGGATGACTTTGTTGTCTATTTAGGATTTAGATGTGTTTTGTAAATGTATGGCAAGAAAGAGTATAACAGATGAATATGTACCAAGGATGACACAAATACACTAACTGAGAGTTCCATCCGACAAAAAATTAGATATGCTGGTTGAAATATGAACTTTCGACAATCCTTGAGTTTAGTATCCTAAACACAACAATACCCCAAATATTGTCCATTTCAAACTATGGAAGCACATACAGGATATTTACTTTCTTTGAATGTACAAAGTACATGAAAATCAAAAGGAACTGTTATTGGGCCTTTTGTAAGGTATTTGTCAGTTTAAAAGTCCTTTTGCAAGGCATTTACGAGTTTAAGTCTTTTTGCTTGAGAAAGCAAATATCAGATGTTCATACTGACAAATATTCATAAAAATGGAAAATACAGAAGAATTTCTGTAATTTAATATAATAAAGTCACTTAACTCTAATCCTATAAATCACTTTTAATTATTCATCTATTAAAAAAAACTGATTTGAAAAATGACTTGCTGTATTTTTCAACTCCTCTCCTGCCATAGGTTATTAACATATTCAAGGAGTATAAATGCTTAAACACCAAGATTTAACTAAAAAAAATCAATACAAGTTACGTGTGCCAAAAGTAAATATCCTATATATGCTTCCATAATGCAAAATGGACAACATCGGGGTATTGTTGTGTTTAGGACACTAAACTCAATAATGGCCGAACATTCTTTACGCTTCTACTGCTCTTGTAGCTCTCTGCACAACATCTTTTGGCTGTCCGAGCTGGATAGAAAATAGTGTCTACCTAAATAGATACTATCAGAGAAATTTATCAAAATGCTTTTTAAAAAGCTCCTTATTCTGGTTCTCCTTTGTGGATGAAGAAAATTGGCATTTTAGGTATACTACAGTACCGGACCATTTATCAGGCAAGCTTGGGACCGGAGTCGAGTCGGATTTCTGGACCAAAGCTTAATATATACTTGAAATATAAAATAAACAATGAAAAGTAAAGAATGGAATTGCATTTAACAGATACAAATACACTTATCTATAGCAAGGTCTGTTTGACCGTTATTAATTCACTTAAAATATAGAATATAAAATGGATGATGATTAGCAAATGAAGAAAAGTAAAGAATAAAACTGTTTATAACATATACAAATTAATCCACTTCAAAAACGGTCTGTTTAAGCTGTTAATCCACTAATTTTCATCTGAAGACAATTTAAAAAAATATAGCCGGTTTTCTGGAAGCCGGAGAAATGGTCTGGTACTGTATAACTATATATTTATGCAAAAGATTCTGGAAATATTTCAGTGTTCCATAATCTGGACTTCTGAGCAGTGGAAGTGTTAAGGATGATCAAATTTGTCCACAATTTTGCAAACATGTCACTCATTTTATATTAATGTTTTAATCCCAAAAGATCAAAGTGAATCATCGTTGCTTGGTGCCAATAGGAGATAGTTTTCTTTAAAAATACCACAACAAGAGTGTGGTCTTCTTTTTTTTCTTCAGGTCCCCACCTCGTATTGATTTCACATGCAGTTCACATTTGCAGTTCAAACATGCAGTGGACAATAAAGTAAACCCCTTTTCTTCAAGATAGACATTTTATTGGTGATATTTTCAGGAGTGCAGAAAAAAAAAATTCTCCCTGAAACTCCACTTTACAAAACATTGAAATGGAAATAAAATTAACATAAAAAAACAACAGGAGAAATGAAAATAACAATTTTTTTTTAAATTTTTTTTTTTTTACTACAGACACACCCTGACATCAGTAAATTTTGTTTCCATGAAGCCCAAAATGTTAAATTTCTTGGTTTTAAGAACTGTGCACTACATTAAAATGGCAGTACTCTACAGTTCTCATGTGATGCTCTCTCTTGGCTTGACATGGATGATGAAGACAAAATTGCTCCATGTTTATGTCCAAATCAAAGGCTTAAATGTCAAATGACCAAAAACACTATTATAAGAGGATGCAGAAATATATGTATATAGGTCTATTATAACTATTAGGGAGGTATGGGTAGCCAAGCGGATAGCAGCACGGAAAATTGAATTGGCAAGCCAAATTCAAATTCCGGCTGAGACAATCTGCCCTTGGGAAAAGGCATGAATCCATCTCTTATCCTCCGAGCTATGGGTAAATAAGAAAACCGGGAAAGTCCCACCCCTCGTCCTGCTCCGTGAGAGGCTAACAACGGACAGAGTAGGGAACGTGTTCCCGAAAGGTACTGTTAATGGGGATCTGGTGAAGCTTTGATGGGCCTAGCAAGCTGGAAGTGGATTATGATAAATGCTCATGCGGAATAACCCTGCAACACACTCTGGTACAAGCGGATGGATGATCTTTCAAAAATAAAAAACAAAATTCTAACTATTATAAAATTCAAATAATGAGGGTTTGTGGGGTGTGGGTGGGGGAAATTATTTGAGTCAGGGAGTGTCTGTCAAACTCATATGCAATCTTTTGCTTATAATTCCCGGAATATTTTGACATTTTTTTTTTTTAATTCAGGGAACGTTTATACATAAGAAGCAAAAGAATTGGTTGGACACCAATCCAACTAGATAACAATTTAATTTTCTCAAATTCTCTATTGATATTAAAAAGCAAATATTTAAATTTTATTTTTGTTTTACAATAAAAATGTGTTCTGCAATGTTCGTATATGTTATTTTTTTTTTACTGTTGTAATAACAAAACCACCAAACATGGCGGCCACAAAAAAATAATAAATCTTTCATCTTATCATCATGTTTTTTTTTCTTGAAACTTGTTTTGGGAATCCAGCAGGTTGTGTCAAGATTTCAACAAGTGTATTACAGATTTTATGAATACACTAATGTATTGACCAAGCTGGGCATAGGGTGTGAAAGACTTGCCCAAGGTCTACATGGCCTTTGTTAGGCTTCAAACCTGAACCTATCATATTTACCAACAAAAAAAAAGAAACCACTGTCATTACCAAATGAGCCATAGGACATGCCCCATTTTAACAAGGGTAGATCCACTAATTTAGTAATGCAACAATAAAAATTTATACAATGCTAAAATATTTGGCAGTAATTTATATTTGAGGGTAAAATGTTTTTCTTACTTTTGTCATAATTTTGTATACATATATCTACTGTATGTGGATTTTACAAGTCTACACCATGGCTAACCACAGTTGACATAAGGTGTAAAAGACTCACCAAATGTGTTAGATGGATACAGGTATCCCCGCCCCCACCATTTTCCTCTTACTCTCCCACCACACCAACCTCTGATGACTCAGCCTAACATACCATCATCACCATTTTATGAGTCTGAAATTTTTCCCCTGTAAATTAATGTTAATCGCTTCTTTGCTTTATACACCAATTTGGGTTACAAAAAAGGTTTTTATAGGAACTCTCTACTTTCAGAAGGGGGAAAACCTGTACACCTAAACTAGAACATCTGGTTTAAGAATAAATGCCATTACCAAACGGGTCAAGACACACACCTTAAATGTGTGTATGCGGGGTTTTTTTCTTTAATATTGGTGGACATGGGTAGTAAATTTTAAAAACATCTAGTTATAAAAAAAAAGAAAGAAAAAAAACAAAAACACCAAACATTCCCTGTGAATAGGACATCTGAGCATCCAAACTTAACCCTCTAGCATCCACAGTGTCCAAAGATATCAGATTTTCTAGGATAAATATTCTATTCTGAATGGACAACATTTATAAGAAAAAAGGTTACTGGCCAATTGCAAATTATCATTTTCTGATTAATTAAGAATAACTTGTTTTTGTTAAGCATTTATTACTTTATTTAGTAGCATTCAGATGATTGGAGAAAAGAAAATGTCATTATGATATTTTACTGAAACAACTCATCTCCATCGCCTCCTTAGGATTGTTGAGATTATTGATATAAAGACTTTCTGCCATTTATGAAGTTCACAATAATAATAAAGCATCTCGAATATCAACAGGTAGTTAAAATCTGGTAGTTTTTCCCCAATAGACTGCCAGTCATATAAAAACACAATCTGTTTGGTTGCTGTAGGGAGATATAGACTGATTGGTGGAAAACTGAAATAAGGTTATTTTTGATGAAGAAAAATAGAAAACGATTCTATCTTCAACCCTTGATGCAAGAAGTTTTCTTCAAATTATTATTGGCTAAGAAAAGACCGAGAAGTCACTGTCCAGTAAATTATAAATTAATAACAATTGGAAAAGCCATTTAAACAAAGATTGAGTAACCAACAGAATTTAAAATGTTTGCTATGAGAAGAACAGAGTAAGGTGATTAGTTAAACAAAACAAAAATGTAATTCCAACCTTTTGTTCGAACAATCCAATCTCTTCTTCCCATCTTTGGTGTCTTCAGGTGTAATATGTAATATGCATAAGGAAAGAGAGTCTTTTATTCCGGTCTCTTTCTGAGGATATAAATATTACACCTGAGGAAGGACATAGAATGAATCGGCCGAGACGATGTGTTAACATCAAAGATGGGAAGAAGAGATTGGATTGTCTGAACAAAGGTTGGAATGTTATGACTCTTCTCAAAGTTATAGACAATACAAAAATGTAATGTTAAGGAGGTTTAATTGAAATGTTGGATGGTCGATTTAACTTGTAATTTTGTCTATGAAGAAAAGGCAGTTATTTATTGATATTCATTTATGTTGTATTTTAGTCTTTAAAGGGAAACCATGTCTTCTTAAACCAAATGACAAATTGATATCACAGTTTTCGCTCTTTTAAGAAAACGGATCTGTTTGAAGTGATTGAAAAAGAGACAGAGAGAGAAAACAGTATTTTATTTATCAAAGCTTATATAAACAAATTATCAAGTGAAATGAAGATTTTTGTTTTTGACTGTTGAAGAAGTGGAGCAGAGGGAAAAATGACAGAAATAAATACTGAATAAATAGAATTTTCTGTGTTACTGATTATTATATAATGAATAAAGTTTATTCTCTCTGCTTTCTGAATATGTTTTGAAAACAAGTATAAAATTAGAGAAAATGATTTCTGCTTTAAGGACTATGAAGTGAGGATATATATATATATATCAATGCAAATGATGCAAAGAGAAGAAACGTGGTACATAATGCTTAAGGATATAAAAATTATGTAAACAGTTTTCTGATCCAGAATGTAATATTTTTAAACCAAATGCAGGTTTTATGGCTAAAGACTATTTGTTGATAAACTATCAATGCAAATGACATAATCAGAAGAAAGAAAGCACATAATGCTTTAGAATGTAAAATCAATATTTGATTATGACTTATTATGAAATGGCTTTTTTTCGACTTTAGACAGCATTAATAATATTTTTCATTTTGTAGAAAGAAATAAGAAAAAGAAAAAAAAAAAAAAAGAAAGAAATAAAATCAGATTAATTTCTTTAAAGATAATATGAAACAAAGATTTGGGAAAAAGCCTGAGGTTATCAAATAGCTACTTATAGAATGTATTTTATCAACATAAATGTGACCAAAGCCACCACTTGAGCCCATGATGAATGACCACAAATGGATGATATACTGCTTAGAAATTGAAAGTGGTTAAAGAATCCAATATCTATTTACTGTTTGTTTGCCCTTAAGGTATTCTTTAAATTACTTTCGTGGGAGGCTGAGAAAAAAACTGCTAACATTAAAAAAAGCCTTTCCAAAATATGAAAATAATCAAGTAATTACAGAATATATTTTTAGACAATATGAATATACAGCTACAGTCTAAGTGATGAGGAATATATCAATGCAAATGATGCATTTATAAAAAATGGCATATAATGCTTCTGAAAGTGTCCTTCATAACAACAACATCATATTTTTGAAACAATAGGTGTCTTCTGCTAATGGCTATGAAGATACTTGAATGCAAAAAATGCACGTCAAAAGATGGTAAAAATGTTGCAGAATAAGTTAAGTTTTTAACAGACTTCAGCTTCAAGACATCATTTTTTTTTTTAAAAAACAGGATGCACTTTCAGCTGAAAATTATGAGGTTAAAAGAAATCTATGCAAAAAGATAAGGAAGGTGGCACAAAATGTGTGTTTTGAAAACATTAACATTTCATTTTTTTTTTCAATTCTTAAATTCATACAAGAAAATTTAAATGTTAATATCAAGGGGAATAACTACAGATCAAAGTTACCTCCCTTCCAGCTTTAGGTGAATTTATTTTTTATACTATCTGACAACAAAATTTTCTTCTACTGAAGAGCACTGCTGTCAGTTAGGAGCGGTTTATGAACTTAAGAGTTAATACTAAAAAAATGTTACAAAACCTGTGAACTAAAAACAATGAATAGGGGGGTTTAATGCAAGATTACCATCTAAGCCCTGAAATGGAAAGATTATGGCAATATTTTTAAACAATATACATTTTTAGTTCAGAAGTCGAAGATCAGGATAAGAGAATTTTCAATGTGAACATATAAACCCCCAGCCTGAAAATACAGTAATATTTTTGAAATGACATATTTTCTGCTAAGAAAGAAAAAATGCAAGTATGAAAGGACAAAGTAAACTTTGAAGAGAAACAATCATAAAAAAGGGTAAAGAAATGAACAAAAAGTTGAGAGAGAAAAACAAGGAAGTTATGAAAGAAAGATTGAATGTTAATAAAAGAATTCATGATAGAAAAGTGGGGGGCAGCAATAAAGTGAAGGAGTCACAATAAATCAATTACTGATACAAATCATTTAACAACATTTCTTTTGGTCCCTTTCTACTAAGATGCTAAATAAAACAAGATTGTAGGCAATGAGAATTAATGTAAGATTATTCATGAATGCCAAGAGGGGACTGGGTTGTAGTGAATGGAAATAGAATTTGTTAAAATATGGACAATACATCATACAATGATTGGCAAACATTGAGATGATAGTTGTAATTATTGAATCAAATGATTAGAACACGTTTTTACAATTCAACATCTTTTCTCCAAAGGAGTCAACCTATTTGTTTTCGCATTTAATTCTTTTTTTAAATATGGAATTTTCCTGTTTTTTATATTTTTAAAAATACCAAATTTGGAAAAGATGGAGATATGGGGCATAGTTTTGGACGCAAAGTTAAATTTTTTATGAATTATGAGTTAATCCCCCTTGCAATCCGATTTTAAAAAGGTAATTATCATTTTTTTAAAATTATTCCCAAGTTTTAACTTGTTTTTGCAAAAAAGAAAAACAGTAATATTTTTGAAATGACATATCTTCTGCTAAGAAAGAAAAAAATGCAAGTATGAAAGGACAAAGTAAACTTTGAAGAGAAACAATCATAAAAAAATGGTAAAGAAATGAACAAAAAGTTGAGAGAAACAAGGAAGTTATGAAAGAAAAGAGAATAACAAATTTTCATTATAATGTAGAATTTGACTTGTCTAAAAGTCAACGTTTATTTTAATTTAATTTAAAAAAAAATTTTTTTTAAAAATTGCAAAAGCGAACAGGTTGGTTTCTTTAGAGAAATGATGGTGAATTATAAAAATGTGTTCTAATCAATTGATTGAATAATTATGGCCATCATCTTCATGTTTGCCTAATAATTTTAGTGGGAATTTTTCTTTTTTACTTTTTAACATAGTGACTAAATGAAGTGAAGCTATTCTGGTTATGAAATTAATGGATATTTGGAAGGTTAGGTCTGTGAGTGCGTGTGTGTGTGCGAGAGAAGAGACATAACCGTCTGTCTTTTTTTTTTTTGGCAGCATATTTACTTTTTTGTAATTAAAAAAAGAAACGATAATGATGAATACTCTAACAGTAATTAATGATACATCAGTATTTAACAGTATCAAGACGGACCCAGATTTTGTCCAAAAAACACTGGGCCTTCTACACTTTCATTTGAAGAAGCTGATACCATCAACAACAATTACATATGAATGTAACATTGCTGGCAAATAGTGTCAAATATGAAAGACAATGGTAACGCCATGCTAAATTGCAAAAAATTGGTTTCTTCTTTCTTTGTAAATAGATATATATGTATGTGTATACATTAAAAATCATTTGATCTTCTATGCAAATGTCTGTGGATGAAACTAGTTAGACTGTGCTGTAAAATAGTTACTTTACCTGACAGAATAGTTGGCACTAATAAAAACACATTGTTTACAAGAAACATCTTTATATGTGTATGTGTGTATATATATATATATATATATAAAGAATTGCTTGGCTCATGAAATTGGAGTGGTTAGTGAAAAACAAAAATGTTTGTGTTTAATATAGAGTTTGAGTTTTAATAAGTTTGATCAAAAGTTTACACTGGAAAAAATCACATGAAGATGCCCATAAATTTTAAAGATTCTTAGGGTTATGGACAGAGAGATCATGACATTTACTTTATAGAAATTACATTTGTAAGTATTTTAATTGAAATGCGTAAGTCAATTCATAGGAAAAGTGGAGCATATGAAGAAAAGTTTGAAAAGAACAGAAATAGATGATAAAAAAAGATGATGCAAATTGTATTCCGGTGCAGAAAACATAAAATGATTTTTTTCTACAGGTCAGGAATTGATATCATCTGCTACTTTATGACAGCCAAATGTATTATTATTTTTTTCTGACAAAGAATTTTTAAGTTTTACAATAAATAACCATGGAATAAAATCTACCACACTACAATGTTTTTAAAGTCATTATGTATGGGTCTAAATATTTACTTTCAGTTATATCCGATTATTCCTCATCTAATAATTAACAGTATATACTTTACAAGTAATGACTAATGCAAATTATATACAGATAATCAAAGAAACTGTAAAAACAAAATGATTTCAGAATTGTTAGAAATATTTATAAGTTTGGTGAAAGGGAGAATTTTAAAAATCTTTTTTTTTTATATGGCACGGAATAAGATATAAGAAAGAACTGACCCTAATTTCACTCACACACCACCAGGAGGGAAGACTCAGATTTGCTTTGGGCATTTGTTTTCAATAGAAGCAAGCAGAACTAGAATTCAAAATGTCCAAATCACTAAAAAAATAATAAAAATTCTGTATCAAATTTCTCAAAAAGTACCAGATCCTATTTAAGAACAGTGTGAACTCTCTTTAATCCAAAATGCATACCTTTGTGTATAAAAACCAAGATATATGAAATACACATCCTTCCCGTCGAGCTGTATGGCCTTGATCGTATCACAAGGATTACCAAACCTTACAAACAAATGGAGGTATTCCAAAACCATACAATGCACTTTATCACTGGGTGCCGACAAAAAAGATCAGGATAACCTTACTAAAGAAACCAGACCAATCGCCTACCTCTCTTTGATAAGGTGAAAAGCAAGTACCTGGCACTATTAGGACACATCAAATGATCAAAAGCTGGACTTGCAAAACTAGGTCTAGAAGGTGGTGTATCAGGCCAATGCAAACAGCAAAAAGCAACACGCAGATGGCGCAACAACATACTCCTCTGGACAAAATGTAACAACTGAACCCAGATAAACACACTTGCTCAAGATCATAAAATCTGGAAGAAAATAGGTAATGTGAATTCGCAATCTGCCCGCAGGTGGAAATAGCGTCACATGATGTGAACTCTCCCCCTTCTTGTGAAGACTGAGGCTTTAATCTTTTGTATCTCATATGCAATATGGTCATCGTTTGTAGTTTTATACTCATTATTATTTACCACTATTTACCTTCATCTTAATAACAATTTAACTCAGGCCGTCATCTTACGACAGGGAGTAAACAGCGCAGATCGGAACTAAAGAATAAGATCCTGGTGAGACTCGAACTCATGTCCGTCTTGCCACACAAAAGCCTGGTTAAACGGACTAGCTGCTTTTCCAACTAAGCTACAAAAACTTTTATACCCTTCAACCCTATTCACATTCATGCTTATTGGTCATTAACTGAAAACGAATTAAAAATTTTCTTATTTTAAATAACAGATTTGATATATAGACTCGCTGTTTTTTCCTAAGACATTTCACTTTAAACCAAAAATTATTTACATATGCAGCGGCTTTTACAACTGCCATATTTAAAAAATATGAATTTAAAGATATTTCTTTCAATTAGAAAACAAAATAATTGTTAAATAATTTACTTGCAGTTTAAAATGCCATTCCTTACAAACTGCCATTTGTAATATTTATAATAATTTATTATTAATGAAAGTGTGTGACAAGTGACAAAGGAAAAAAGACAATGAGTTGCCATCCCAAAACTGAGCAATCCAAGTATATTGCACCTGGTGGTATCACATCAATGAATTAAGGTATCAGGACAATTTCCCCTGAGGACAATTTTCACCAAAATGTTTGAAATGGGTTAGGTTTAGTGTTAAGGTTAGGGTTTTATGAAAATCCATATAAAACTTTGTATATATTAATGCAAAGCAGTGAAATAATTTCTCATTTATTTTATTCTTTGCAACTGCCCGGGGGGGGGGGGGGGAGACAAATGTCCTATGGGGAAATTGTCCTGGAGTCCTGAATTAAAAAACATTTTTATGTAGTGATTGGCAATTCCATTACCAAAAAAATTAGCCATTCTTTTGTTTTTGTTTTTTCTTTACATGCTAGATGAGTGGGTATGAATGGAAAAAACATCTTTATGCACAAGAAATTGTTGCAAGATAAAAAGGAGAAAGTATTATGGGATGGACTGCCAATTTCACTGGCCATTAAAAAAAAAATGACAGGGAATCAAACTCTGAACCTTTTTGTTTCTTTTAACCTTTTGAATGAAGTGTGAAAGAGTTTCAATGAAAATATGTGTGCGTGTGTGTAAAGTAAACCCCAGATTGTTGAGAGAAAAGGAAGAGAGAGAGAGAGAGAGAGAAAAAAAAAAAAAAAGAAGAGAGATGGATTTGGTTGAAACATTTATAACTGGTTTTAACATCACCATTACCATCAGTATGCCATTCCTCACAAGATTCAAGAACAATATAGCCGGAATTCTCCGAATATATAATAACATACAAAACAAAGAATTTACATTGAGAAAAAAAATAAAATAAAATAAATAAAATGAAACCAAAAAACATCAAAATCACCCAAGTTAAAACTCTGATATCTATAAGCATTCAATATTGGGAATATTACAAGTATACAAATGGACTGACCGCAGTGGGCATGAGGTGTGAAAGACTTGCCCAAAGTCTAGATGCCCTTTCCCAGATTTGAAACCTGAACTAAACAGGTTACCAATATGGCTGGCCAAAAAAAAAAAAGAAAAAAAAAAAAAGTCTTACGTCTTTACCACATGAGCTATGACACCCACTGTAACAATTAAAACAGTAATAAGACAAGGTGCAAACTTCATCTTTGAAAAAACAAAAAAGAATAGGATAAATAAATTGACACCACCAATTTAGATACTTAGTTGAATGCACACTTGAAAGTAAAATTGTGTGCTCATGTAGATGAATATAACAAATTATTACAATTCAAAATGTTTGTTTGCAAAATACCACTATCTTTATACATGCATATATAATCAACAATGTACATAATGCCTAACCTCAATGCAAGTTAGACCGACATCTATGTAGGTATTGTAATAATAATAATAATAATAATATACTCATGTTAAGTACACACAAATGCATACATCTTTCTGAATTGTAATAATCAGGATTTTTTTCATTTTAAAACAAAAAAAAAAAAAAAAAAA
>VCCN01004562.1:2705037-2728312 GCA_006491835.1 Architeuthis dux | reverse complement strand
TGCATCTTTTGTTGACTGCAGTATTGTTTTGTGTTTTGAAAATCTTTTTTCACAGCTGCACCAGTACCACCAGAAGTTGCCTTGGTAACGCAAGAAAAAGACAAGGTGACAAGAGGCGTAGCTGAGCGGGGAGGAGCAGGGCTATTTGAAAACATCCAATAGCTTTATAAATTATAGTTCACTTACTGCATTTCTGCTGACATTATACAATAACAAGAATATATTTGTAGATACATGAATTGCATCAATAATTATTCAGCCTTTGAGGTTTATTTTCACCAATTAAGTGATAGTGCATGTCTATTTATTGCAAATTCTCTTTTTTCATCAAATCTCACTAAATGTTGGAGGTGGCTCCTCAAAGAGCCAACTCCCTGGGCCCCCAAATCTCTAGCTAAACCACTGAAGATGACACTTAATCTGTATGCACTCACTACAGACTGAGTCTGGCTATTGAATCTGAGACCCTCGATTGGGGTTAGTAAGACGAGCTGTCATTTGACTTTTAGATTTATGTTACCAATGACCTCAACATGAAAATATAAAACCATAATTTGACTTTCAATTTTGTTCAGGGAAAGAAGAAAGACAAAAAGATTGAGAAAAGAGAGGTAGAATGAAAGAGAGATTGATGAGGGGGAGCAGAGAAAGGAGAAGAAATCTAGAAAGAGGGGGGGAAAGAATGAGAGGGAAAAGGAAAGCGAGGGGAAAGAAAGAGCTGGAAAAGAAGGGAGAAAGAGAGGGAAAAAGAAAGAGAGGGAAAAGGAAGAGAAATCAAGTAAGAAATTGGAAGAGAGAAAGATTGAAAGAAAAAAAAGAAAAAGAAAGAAAAAAAGAAAGAAAAAGAAAGTCTGGTTAGTCACTCAATAGAAACTGTCATGCGACCAATGTCTTTTGGTAGCATGCCATTTGGAGGTGAACAATCAAAAATTGGTAAAAGGGGTGATCTATGAATAAGTTACTTCTCTTGCCTTTTATTGGGCAGTGATCACTAAAAAAGTACACATTTTCAAAAAAACAAGCGTGAATGATGCATGATACAAACTAAGGGATCAATTTAGCATAGACTTGTATTGTGAATAGAACCCCCACTAAAAACCTATTTAGGGGGGAATTTTCAAAATACAAAAAGACCATTTTTCTAGACATAATAAAGAGTAAATGTTTAAATTTTCAGCCCTCTAGCTCCATTGGTACAGTCTGTACATGTGACACATACATACATAGATAACTAGCCAGCCAGTCAGACCAACTTAAAAACTGAAGAAACCTATGTTGACAGTTTTAGTGACATTTTGGTTGACAGTTTCTAATAGAGATAAATAGAAACAAGTGAGAAAGAGTAGATATTTACTAACCTTCGCTTAGTATGGCATACGGAGAAAACGTGGTAGGAAGATTGTGTTGCACCAATCTTCCAAGTGGGGAGGGCTGTGAAAATAAGCATTTGATATCCTTGCTCTTACCTGGGTTTGAATTAATTGTCCTGGCTCCAGTTGGAAACACATAACCATCTCAGCCATTAGGCCAGCCCAAAATTGATTATACAGTGATACTTCATTTAACGAGGACAATCCGTTTCACAAAACATCTTGTTAAATGAAAATTTGTTAAGTGAATAATTAAACCTATGTGTTTTCAATAATTTGTTCCAAAACAAAATATCTGACCCCTAAAACCTTAATAATAAGCTTGTAAATTATGTATAATGTGATAATTACTTTAATGTATAAATACTAATAAATATGTAAGTAATGTAATACTAATTCTTTAGAATAGTGGAAATGGTGCCTGTAGCTAAAAATGCCTCTTGTCACTGTGTCTTTTTTTTTTGCATTACCAAGGCAACTTCTGGTGGTGCAGGTGCAGCTGTGAAAAAAGATAAGGGTTGTGAACAAAAAGCACATGAGCTGGAGCAACAAGGTAAAACAAGCCGTGTAAAAAATATCTCTCATTTATCCTTTATGTTGACCAAGAGAGACCCCTTGTTTTCAAAACACAAAACAATACTGCAGTCAACAAAAGATGCAAAATGTGTGGATGATAAACTCTGCCATTGTCCGTATCGTCTCTTCCTCTTTTCTGGTCTCTTAGCTCTTCTGCTGCTATCTGCAGTTCTTCTGCCCTATCCCAGCTAATCTGCCTGAATAAATAGCTCCCTGCTTTCTTTTGTCCTATTAGTTTCAATTTAATCTGAATCTAAATTTCCCATTCTCACCTCCCACTTGAGAGATCACTACAGATTTCAGCCTTAGAGAGAGGCCACTCAAGATTCCAGCATTATCAGATGCCATATCTCAGATGCCACATCATATCCTGTTACATTTTGCAATGGTAGAAAAGATGATGAAATTTGTTGATTTCCATTCAATGAATTCCAGGCTACAGCTACAAACTGGTGAGACTTTTGGCAATGCTGTGTAGTGATATAAATGTCCAGAAAAGAAATTGGGAATGTGACTTTTCTACAGGTAAAGTAGGTTTAACTGACTAAAAAGCAACATTCACACTCAGTATGTAGACTGATGAATGTATTTTTATGGGTAATATACAATGCTATATACACAATTCACGGACAATGGACTTTCATATATATATAAGACTTAGTTAAAAAAAAATAACCTTTCACCAAAGTCGCAAGACTCTAGTTAAAAAAATAACCTTTGAAACTATATTCAAAAATATTAAAAAAAAGATTCAATATTGTGTATTCAAAAAGAAACCGAATTCGGCACTAAATGACCCACCGAGGATCAATGTGCTGTTAAACAAAACAATCAATCAATCAATCTCCCCATGTCTTCTTTTTTTAGAGATTCATTTCTGATATTGTTTTCTACTCTTCCCTATACTTCTTCACTCTTTTTTATATGTTTTTTCTCTCTCTCTCTATGTGACCTATATAAAATACCAATGTCCAATCATCATCAACCTTTTAGCGTCTGTCGTTGGATATAGACCTTACCAAAGATTTGCCAGACCTCTCTAATGTCCAATAAGTACATAGTATAAAATATACTAATCAAATGTGTTTGCTGGGCTTCCGTGAGCTGTTGCCGGACTATTAAAGCTGTTTTCATTTTTAGGTCGTTGAGCCTTGAGCAAGTTTCTTGGTTCTCTCCACCCCCCCCCCTCTCTCTTGTTCTTTCAATTTTTCTCTTTCATCTTTTATGACATTTTACATTTTTCTCTCTTTTTCTCTCTTTCCAGGGTCGGATCCAGGATTTTGAGCAGGGGGTGATCCAAATGGTAAAATTTAAAGAGGGAAAAGTTGGTGATCAATGTCTTGTTAGATAATCTGGGGGCTGAAATGTGACTATTTTTATCAATACTACTAGGGTAGGGTGGAAATAACTGAAAATATAACCAAACAGGAAAAATATGTTCTTTGATATATTTCTTCTGAAACAACACAACAAATAAAAAAAAATTATTTACACTAATTATACATGTTAAAGTAGCTGTAATGGAAGAAATATTCTGATGCACAAAAAAGAAGAAATCATGTCGTCCTTTAGTATAATAAAGCATCTGGATATACTAGATAAGTGCTTCTCCAATTGGGTGCCAGTATGAAAAGGTTTTGTGGCGAGTCAAAGCAGAGTTGTCCCCCGGGAAGGGAATTCCCTATTTCCCCACGTGGTCACATACCTTGTATGTACTGGCAGCCAATCAGGGACCAGCAAGTAATCACGTAGCAGGCACTAATTTTGAATCAGTCGCTTTTCTCACCAGACCGGCATAACGTGAAGACATGTTAGAATTTCGCTCCACTTTTTCCACCCTTGGTTCTCAGGCCATGTGCCCGGGAGCCAGAACCCCAGCTTTTCCTAACAAGCCAATAATTCGGCCCAAACTGTAAATAAGACACTTTATTTCAGAAGTACACATACATTATCATGAAAGACCTTTTAGCCAAAACATTTTATTTACATGATCGCAAACCTACACTAAAACAAATATACCGGAACAAAGGACCTTTACATATTTGCATGCATATACACAGACAATGGACTTTCACACACACACATACACACACACACGCAAACATTTAACTAAATGTACACGCTTGTTTGAATAAAGAAATTTTTGTCTCTTTCTGCAGGATGCCTCTTTCATTTATCATTTGTTGGTGTTCCGTTTTTCTGCCATTGATCGTATTTAAATGGATTCATTCTTACCTCACTTTTGAAAACCTTTACTATGGAGAAATCTCATGCATCAAGCTGGCGTCCACAAAACCTTCCTCACAGAAGACCTGATTCTCATCAATAGATCAGCTTCTTTTCCTCCACAAAAACTTTCCGAATGCCGGCACCCATCCTCCATAGTTTTCCTGGAATCCAACCCTAGAACAACCAATATATATAGCAAAAGCATGGAGAAGTCAGGTAAAGGCCAGGGATTATGAGAGATTGGCCTTGTGTCTTGTTAAAATTTGAGAATTTTTGTATGAAAACATTTATCAGGGTTGCACAATTCTTTACTAACAAAACAAAAAAATCCATTTTGTTAGCCTCTAAAGTTCTTTCGATTTTCTCAAAAAAACTAATTTAATCCAAAATTGACCTGTGCTGGCCTCCAATTAGGGTTCAGCATCACCTATTCTATCATGATTTTCTGCCAAGGTTAACCCCAATGACCAATGACCTCCAAGAATGTAAATGTTTGGCTGAAAAATGGCCCCAAAAAGTTAATTTAATCCAAAACCTCTTGGGCGAATCTGTGTAAAAGAATGATCGAAATATACCATGTACCCAATGGAATTTGACCATGTATGCTCAACCATTTATGAGGTCAAAAAGATTTTAGTACTTCATAACATAATATTATGCTATAAATTGCTTTAGTTGGCTAGAAATGACCAGAAATCACCTCAGGAGACCTTGTGTGACCTCCAGGATCAACCTCTCATTGCCTATAACTTTTGCTGTGTAAAGATGAATCCCTATGCCAAATTTCAGCATCCTTAGAAAATTGGCTAGAAATAACCAGAAATGACATATGGTGACCTTGAATGACCTCTGATAGCAAAATCACATTGCCAAATACCTCAAGTGACCTAGAATGACTCCTGAGGTCAATTTTGCCTATGACCTTTATCATGAAAAAACTTAACGTATAACAAATTTCAGTTCCATAGGAGCGAAAATATTGCCAGAAACTTGGAAAATTGATTAGAAATGACCAGAAATGACCTCTAGTGACATTGAATGACCTCCAAGGTCAACCTTGCCTAAACTGTTACCTTCAATGTGAGAGGATGTACCCATATGCTAAATTTCAGCATACTTGGTACAAAATTCTGACCTACAAGTTTAAAAATTGGCTAGAAATTACCTCTGGTGACCTTAATTGACCTCTGAGATCAAAATCACAATGCATATGAGACTCACCATGGAAGAATTTAACCCTATGCCTGATTTCAAAATTATGGCCCAAAACTTTCATAATTGTTTTAAAATTACTAGAAATGACCTCCGGTGACCTTGAATGACCCCCGAGGTCAACATTACATAGCTTGTGATCTTTGTCGTAAGAAGATGTACCCATATGGTAAATTCCAGCATCCTTAGAGCAAAACTGTGGTCAACAATTCTGAAAATTGGCCAGAAATGACCTCTGGTGACCTCAAATGACCTCCAAGGTCAACCTCTCTCTCTGTCCTTGTGGGGAGGCAAATAAATCTCACTTGTAAATAAAAAAAAGTTAAAAAGAAGAGGTGTGGGGATTACTTGTTACAAATCCCCTGCGCAGTTTTAATTTATAATTAAATCCAATAACATAACCTTATCTGAATCTCACGTGTACTTATCATACACAGCACATAAGAAGGAAATTATCAGCAGAAGACATTGGCCTCAGATAATTTCATTTTTAAATCAGTAGCTTTTTATTTTGTCTCAAACCACAAAGATTATATTACAGGTCATTGGCATTCAAAAGAACACGCCATTATTCAGTCAACTGATGTTTGGCACATTTTTTTAAAATGTCTAAATCGTAAATGTGAATAAAGAAATGAGCTCCGAGCATTCACCTTAAAAGCAACCTTATATGCAGGTTCTGCTCTACTGATTTAGCTAACAAAACTCTCATAGTAGGCAGGAGTCTTTTAATCCTACACTTACACACGCTAGCTTCTCCATTCTCATGTCCGTATTTTAGGTTCAATCCCTGCACGGAGCTCATTTCTCTATTCACATTTACGATTTAGGCCGCTTGTTTAGCAGTCGCTCACACAAGCACCGGGCAAATATGGGTTCTCAACTAATAAATGTCATTATAATTATTATATTCTGTTGGATATAAAATTATCCATCATTTGATTTCATTCTTTTATATATATATATATATATATATAGATAATTTATGCTTGAGTTTGTGTAAGATTTCACATATGTTTTCTATTTGAATAATTTTCTTATATATTTACTAAGTATACAATTGTTTATGGGTGTATCTTTAGGTGTACATGTATGAATTTTTATACCTGGTAAAGTTAACAATGATTTATCGGAATGGGACTATTTGGAAAAGCCAATTTGTCGTTGATATAGGAAAAAAAATGTGGATTAATTCATCATCATCCAAAGATAAAACTTTAGAAAGCCTTAAAACTAAAATTAAATTCGGTTCTATTTACATAAGACGTGTTTACCTTGGAGTACAGTCAGTACTGTATTTAGTACCTGCAAACACAAAAAATAATTTGATTTTTGTAATAAATAAATAATATAGTTTGTTTGTTTTCAAACTCATGCTATTGTTTTTATGTATATATCTATGCTTCTATATGTACATTTTTTAAAATGAATAAACACACGCTGACAATTTACCCAATATCCCCAGTTTTATAAGCTGAACCCAGAAGTGAGAGCTGGAAAGGTCTCTTTGGTTAGGCAAATCGCCCTGTCAACACGTGTCTGTTTCCTTTCTTAACACACTAAATACAGTTGAACCAAGTGCGTTCAAACTAGGTACAGTTAACCAGAAAGAACTACAAGCAAACAAAGGCACTAATACCAGATGACATTACACTCATATCAAGCAAAGAAACTGAAACTAATAAATATGACTAAAAAAGATAAACACGGCTTATGTAAATAGAACTGAAAAGTCAAAATGTGCGGTTTTATTTAATGTAAAATTGCTCTATTTTGTTTTTAAGCAAAATAAAAAATCAATTTAATGTTAATAAAAATCAAAGGTAAAATTAGTTTTTGTTTTTAATTAAATCGTAGGCAATTCGGAATGTTCACTTTTATTGTTTACTCTAAACAAACTGAAATAAGAGAGTAAATTTAAACGAAAATATTTCTTCAATTTACAGTTTTTTCCTAATGCCAAAATGCCAGTCGCCACATGGGCTTACAGCAAAATAGGTTTGATGCCTTAACCCTTTATGGGGCAAGTGACTATATATGATCATCTGAGGACCCGTCAGCCACATGAAAATATTGTAGCCATAAAGACATAATCCACACCAGTGTGGTCTGCAAGCTTTGCAAAGTACACTTGTGCTTGAACAAAGGAAGAAACTGTTTTGAGGCAAAGAACAGGCTAATTTAATGGTGTGTGGTATACACACCATTAAATTAGCCTGTTTTTTGCCCACACAATAACATTTTAAAATCAACCCGGATGTGTTATTTTATTTGTCAATATCAATTTTTTGGCATCTATTCATTTTATTGAATGTTATTCTTTAATTTTGTTTTATTTCTTCTTTCTACTTTAATTTTAATTTTTTTATATTTTCCATTTTTGGTCACTTTTTGGACGAGGCACCATATATGATCACTTCATCAGAGGGGGTTTTGCCCCCATAAACAAAGAAATTTTAAAAAACTTTCAACTGAAAATATCTTGTAATTAGGTCTAGTTTAACATACAAAAAGGTTGTTTTGATATCTAAAATATTTTTAGGGCTGCCCTATAACGGGCAATGCCAGAATGCCCACACCAAATCGGCTTCGCTAATAGTACCAAAACCCATGATTTATTTATATAATGTTATTCACAGAGTAAGAACAAACAGGTATAAGTACAAGTACAAGTATTCTACCTACATTCATTGCTTCATTAATTCTCAGAGTTATTTGCCCCACTAATCACCCCCCTCACCCCAAAAAATGTGTATCTCTTCAAGAGGAAGAAGTGCCAACACTAACTAGGCAGAAACCTAACTTAGAACACTGGAACAGATGCAAACGCTTTTTCAGATCTCTGTAGAATGAAGTTCATTCATTTTTTGTCACTTGCAGCCAAGCCAGTCAGAGGGTTCAGGGGGGTGGGGGGTAAGGGGAGGAAAGCCTTTGGTTTGTGTTATTGAGTGTAGTGTAGAGAGCGCTCTCCTCTTTGGGAGGATTAACGGGATCACCACAGGTGGCTCTCTACATGATCCCCAGTTACTTATGTTGGATATTTGGGTGGCGGTCACAGATTTGACCCCCACAGGTGATGATAGTTAAGCAGGATATCGACGACAACAAAGTTATAAACAGGATATTGACTGCAAGGTGTCCAGGACCAGAAACAGACACAAAAGTCATAAACAGGATATTGACACTGACTGCAGATGGCGGGCTGGAAAATCAGCGTGGGCATTCAAACCCCCAAAAAGCGACACAGAGTGCCCTCGGAGGCAGAGAGACACCCTGAGAGAGACAGAACGCCTTAGCTGGGGGAAGACACAAGGCCAGTTTCCCTGTTGGGAACAGTCTGTCGGCTCTCATTGTCTCTCTCCCACATTTCATTCTCCGCCACGACACAATGTATCTTATGAAATAAAAATATATCCTCATATTTTTATATACAAGTTTTGAGTCTTCTTTTTTCTCCAAGTTCCGGACTTTCCGCCCGAGGACCAAGATGCCTAGACAACATTTACAGCTGGTATTTCCAAGCGGTCACCCATCTAGGTACTGACCAGGCACAACATTCCTTAACTACAGTGATCGTACAAGAATCAACATGTCCAACACGATTTGTAGTTTGTCTTATTATAACTAGAAAGCATCCAGAGTACTCATATCTCCGCTAATGCGTCACTAAAAGCTGTATGAAAAGCAGTTGATATATAGCTATGATGTAGGGGGGGGGGGTAACTGTAAAAACATCCCTGGATCCGTCCCAAAATTTGATAAATTCTTCCTTGGTGCATGGCCCACCCTTCCACAAAAAAATCATTAAAATTCATTGAGAACCTTTGGAGATATTGTGTGGACAAACATGATTGAATGTATGAAAAAAATCTCTCTCAATCAAAAAGAATCCCTGAATCTGTCCCCAAATCTAAGCAATTCTTCCTTACATCATGGCCCAGATTAGTAAATGTTTGTACCTTACTTTTCGGACATCCTTCATGGCTCTTCCAACTTCATTGGCAAAGATAAAAAATGACAGAAGGATAATTGTTTATACAAGGAATTGCATTACTATTTTCTTAAAACAAACCTCAATATTTATGTCTGATGTAAGCAGTGAGTTACTTACAGATAGTCACAGTTAGGTTTATAGAGCTTAAACATGTTTGTGCTAATGGCATATTGGTTTCTGTGGGTAGAGTCATACATTCTTAGCATGTAAGTCATACTCGGCATAAGACAAGCCATTCATTACCTCCGCCAACAAAGTTGGAACAGGTATATGTATTGACTCATGTCTGTCTGTCTTTCCACACAATATTTCCAAAAGTTCTCCATGAATTTCTATGGCATTTTGTGGGATGGTGTGCCATGAAGCGATTAAATTTTGGTGTGAATCCAAGAATTTGTTTTCGATTGAGATATACTTCACCTTTGCGAATGAAATTGAAAGAGGTATACATATTCACTTATTCAAATGGTTCTTTGGATGATTGAACTCCTTCTTGTTGTTTGTGTCGTAAATACAATACGTTTCAGCCGATCCATTCTTCCGCCTTCTTCAGGTGTAAAATCAAAGTGTGATGGGTTTAACAGAAGTTTGATCTTTAAATGGGGTAACTCTTATAGCGCAGGGCCCAGGTGTCACTGTGTTTTTGTCTTGTCGGGTTTAGGTCTATTGAGAAGTGGAACCAACATCGGGTTTAACTCTGCACTTGTCTGGCTAATGCATTTAGTCGACATTTTGATGTGAGCTGCTTCTTTGATTTTTCTCTGCTTCCAACATTGTTCTTTGTCAATAATCTGGACTTCCCCCTGTTCTCTCTCCAAATGTGGTTGGCCATAGCTGATTTTTCGCACCTGATTATGGCTTTCTTGTGTTCATCAAGTCTGACCTTGAGGGGGCGGTCCATTTCTCCGGTATAGATAATACCACATTTACAGGAGATGAAGTAAACACTGTTGTTCACCAGTTTGGGGTCATGAGTTTACAACACAAACACAAACACAACAAGAAGGAGTTCAATCGTCCGAAGAACCATTTGAACATTAATGACCTTTCTCAAAACTATAAAAAATATATTCACTTTTTTCTGTTTGTCATACAATATTTCCAAAAGTTCTTGATAAATTTCAATGATATTTTGTGGAAGTGTGGATCATGGGCTAAGGATTTATATTCCTATTTTTCTTAATTTTGTTTTTTCAGGACCATAGCCGGATTAGCCTATATGCAAACTATGCTACGGCGTAGGGCCCAAATAAATAGCAATTTTGAAATTTATCACTACTACTACATGGAAAATGAATTAAACAATAAAACTGTCAAATTAATAATATTCCCTGATGTGAAGTCTGAGGGCTCACTATACTTGTTAAGATATTGTTAATAATATCTTAAAACTTAATAAAAATGTCCTAACAAATATCTCTTTAAAAAATGTAATGAATATATTATACATTAGCGCATAACAATCCACTTTATTCACACAATTGACAAATCGCATTACTTACTTATACATGAAATGGTGTGAAATGGTCTATAGAACCAGGAACAACATACATAGAGTGGATACTGACATTCATTGCTCAAAATGCCCTGATAAGAAAATGCTGACTTCATCTGTGTGCAGTAAAACCAAATGACACAGCCATAAACTACAAATTCAGACCTCCACTGGTGTTAGAACAAATTTACTCTCTGCAAGGGCCTAAGCAGCCTAAATGAAAAGACAGTCACATCCGAGAATATCAATATTTAAAAAAATAATATTTATTCTGATATCGGTCATACCAAATTTAACTACCATTTCTCTTATTAGTTTAAACCCAGCACAATTATACTGAAGCTGGCTTAATGACACAATGTACTGCTGTCCAAAAAAGCCTATTTCAAGTATAAAATGCACCCCCTCCCTAAACCACCCACCTGTAGTGGTTTGCCTCACTCACAGGATTGCTATGCTTGCTAAAGAAGGCAGCCCCGCGTTCCCTCATTTCTTTTTTTAGCTCTATACCTACAAGCAGAAAGGACAAGTATTTTATCTTTTTTACCAGCAAACAAGCAGGCATTTTCTCTTTACTGACTGAGATGTCAGCTTCGGATCCTATTTACATGGCCTGAATGCTTCAAACCTCCTCCTCAGGCACCGCCTCCTACTTCTACATCATCTCTTAGCCCTGTTCCACCTCCTAACCCTGCTTCATTCTCTACTCCTGCTTCCCCTCCTATTCCTGCACTGCCTCCTACTCCTACACCATCACTTAGCACTGCCCCACCCCTAACCCTGCTCTGACACCTACTCCTACAGCATGGGATAATGGTTAGCAAGCTAGTCTTGTAAAACATTATTACTGAGTAGTGAGTTCGATCATCACTAGGTGCCCCATGCTTGCCAAAACTAAGCAACGCTTAGTAAATATCTACTCCTACACTATCTGCTCTACTTCCTAGCCCTGCCCCACCAATTAGTGCTGTTGTACTTTCTACTCCTGCGCCACCTCCTACTCTTCTTCTCAAATATTCTCCACCCCCCATCATCATCATTATCTACAGCTTTTTCCCTCAATTCTTTTACATTTTGTTTTTGTTTCTTTTTGTTGCACTTCCTTTTGTTTTTTCATCTTCTTTTTCCATCTAATTCTTTTGTTCTTCTCCTTTTTGTTGTCTTCTTCTTCTTCTTCTTCTTCTTCTTCTTCTTCTTCTATAAATCTTCATTTTTAGCTTCCTTTTTGCCATTCTTGTCTTCTGTTAAAAGTACACACTCACTACTAACAGGTGCATTGCTGAGGGTGATTTTAAATCGCCCCAGTAATAACTTTTTGGCAGCATTGGGGGTGATCAATTAAAACATTGGAAAAGGGGGTGATCAATGAATAAGTTACTTATTTCGCCTTTGTTGGATCATTAAAAAGTCCAAATTTTCAAAAAAACAATCATAAATGCTGGCTGGCACAAACTAAGGGCCAATTTAGTATAAACTTACATTGTATTGAACCACACACTATAAACAAGAAAAACGTTTTATCTAGACATAATAAGGGGTGAATGTGTACATTTTCAGCCCTTTAGCTCCATTGGTGCAGTCTGTATGCATGACACAGCCAGACAAGTGCAGAGTTTGACCCGATGTAGATTCCGCTTCTTAACAGACCTAAACCCGACAAGACATAGACACAGTGACACCTGGGCCCTGCGCTATAAGAGTTACCCCCTTTAAAGATAAAACTCATGTAAATGTGGTATTATCTATACCGAAGAAATGGACCGCCCCCTCAAGGTCAGACTAGATGAACACAAGAAAATCAGCTATGGCCAATCACATTTAGAGAGAGAATGGGAGGAAGTCCAGATTATTGACAGAGAACGATGTTGGAAGCAGAGAAAAATCAAAGAAACAGCTCACATCAAAATGTCGACTAAATGCATTAGCCAGTCTAGTGCGGAGTTCAACCCAATGTGGGTTCCACTTCTCAATAGACCTAAACCTGACAAGACAAAAACACAGTGACACCTGATATCTCAATTGAAAACAAATTCTTGGATTCACACCAAAATGTAATCACTTTATGGCACACCCTTCCACAAAATGCCATAGAAATTCATGGAGAACTTTTGGAAATATTGTGTGGAGAGACAGACAGACACAAGTTAATACATATACCTGTTCCAACTTTGTTGGCGGAGGTAATGAATGGCTTGTCTTATGCCGAGTATGACTTACATGCTAAGAATGTATGACTCTACCCGCAGAAACCAATATGCCATTAGCACAAACATGTTTAAGCTCTATAAACCTAACTGTTTTTTGTAAATTTCAAACCTTTTTTAGTGATCACAGCCCAACAAAAGGCGAGAGAAGTAACCTATTCATTGATCACCCCTTTTCCCAACTTTTTAATTGATCACCCCACAGCATATATGGGTGGTGGTGATTCATAATTTCACTTGGAATGCTAGTCAAATTTAATAAAAAGGGGCGTGTTACAATACTTCACCCAACAATAAGTTGTATAAAAACAACTAAAATTAGGATGAAGGTAAAAACTAGTCAAATTTAATAAAAAAGTGGTGTGTTACAATATTCATCCAATAATAATAAAGATTGATTTAGAGTTGACACAGTTTTAGTGGAGTTTGCATCTTTTTAGAAAAATAACTCAACAACTATTCACTGTGTCAATTGTACAAAACAGAACTGACTCTAATGTCGAGGGAAATTTGAGTTTCCCTTCAGAGAGATCCACCACTCAATGAACCAAACCATATACCCAGGGCCAGATTAACCTATACCAGGGCGCCTAGGCTATTAGCAATATGGGGCCCCCCCCCATCTTCAACCATGCCCCTCCCCTCCCCATTTGTGTATAATTTTAAGTAAGTAATGCGGTCTGTCAAATAAAAGATAATGACTTTACTATGATAAAGGTATTTTCATGCACAAGTTTTGCTGATAACATTCTCTTGTGCGCATCTGTATTATTTAACACACTTTTGAATAAAATAGGTTATCTATTATCACAGACAAATCATCTTGAATACATGTAAATATATACCTATATGTTTGAATACATATTCACATTTGTGTGCATTTACTTACATGTATATGATATACAATAGAAAAGATCTTGTACACAGGGCCAGATAACTTATACCAGGGCTCCTAGGATATTAGCAATATGGTGCCCCATTTTTTAAGTAAGTAATGCGATTTGTCAATCGTGTGAATAAAGTGGATTGTTATGTGCTAATGTGTAATATATCCATTCCATTTTTTAAAGAGATATTTGTTAGGACATTTTTATTAAGTTTTAAGATATTATTAACAATATCTTAACAATTATAGTGTGTGCTCAGACTTCACATCAGGGAATGTGTTTATTTTTTTTATAAAATTAAACTAATTCTTATTATAAACTGTCTAATTATACACAAAATAAAATAATTATTTGAAATTATTTTTTTTTGCAACTTAATAAATGGAAATGGGGGAATACTAGTAATCTTATTGACAAAAGTGGGGAATGACTCGAAAAGGTTGGGAACCACTACCCTAGGAGGTAGGAGCCTGATAGAGTTAATGGTACCCAAAACATCTATATCAGATGATTTCTCAAAGGATCAAGTAACAGGTAAGGCATGTGTAATGTCTTTATATTCTATTTTGTCCATTTATTGTATTTTGTGATTTAAATGTAAATAAAAGGCAAGCAACTTGTCCGATCATAGTGTACTGGAAGGTCAAAGCCTCGATCTGAAAATGGAGGTGACCAGGCGAAGCCTCATTTTCAGTAGTTATGGTCAGCAGTCTCTTGACCATCAGCTATCAACCTGAATACATGTGTCTTTCTTTCTCTCTTCTTTTCTTACACAGCTAAATACGGGTTTAACTAAACACATTTTAACCAACACAGCTAAACAAATAAATAACTAACCAAAAAAAGCAAAGACATAATAGCATGGTATATGCAGGGCTGGATTATACTATATGGCTGAGTGGGCTTAATTCTGGGATATTCATATTTCTCTTAATTTTACTTTTGACAGGATCATTGCTAATAGCCTAGGTGCCATGGTATAGGTTAATCTGGCCCTGTTTACAAGATCTTTTCTATTGTATATCATATACATGTAAGTAAATGCACACAAATGTGAATATGTATTCAAAAATATATGTATATATTTGCATGTATTCAAGATGATTTGTCAGTGATAATGGATAACCTATTTTATTCAAAAGTGTGTCAAATAATACAGATGCGCACAAGAGAGTGTTATCAGCAAAACTTACAAAAAATATATTATGTCCATAAAAATAACTTGTATCACAGTAAAGTCATTATCTTATAATAATTCACCAAATGTCCGTCCATTCTGTCTGTTATTGCATAACTCAAGGACGGCTTGAGCTATGGCCACCAAATTTTCTGTGGTTACTAATGGGACCATGGAGCATGTTTTTAGCATATTAGTTTTTGAAAATTCTAAAACTACAAGTGAGCATTTAGTGTGAGTTCAATTTATAATGTAAGTGTAATGCTAAACTTGACACATACTTTGTGTCCATCAGGTTAGCTAAACCTATCCAATCTTCATCTTTTAAACTGTATAAAGTGGACATTTAACTTTTAAAAAACACCTATAGGGCAGGTTTTCAGCTAGTTGATTTAATATGTAAATGGCATTTTCTGGGAGTATGAAATTGTTTGGTTATTGAAAGTCACTGAAAAAGCAGGAAACAGTCCATGAAAAACGAACAGCTAGCTTTACATTTAAAAATTTTCCTGGGATTTTTTATTTTTCAGAAAAGGAAGATTGTTAGGGTCTAATGGATTCAAAGCACAAAAAATTACTTTTTTTTCGACTTAATTAACGGAAATAAATCTTTACCAAATGTTTTTTTTATTTTTTAAATTCTCCCCTTAAATAGGTTTTTAGTGGGGGGTTTAATTTGCAATGCAAGTTTATGCTAAATTGGTCCCTTAGTTTGTGTCACACAGCATTCACGCTTGTTTTTTGAAAATTCAGACTTTTTCAGTGATCACTGCCCAAAGTGAGTGAAGTAACTCATCTATTGATAACCACTTTTTCCAATCGTTTGATTGATGACCCCCAACACATCACGTTGACAAAAGACGTTGGTCACGTGACGATTTCTATTGAGTGACTAACCTGACCTGTTTTGTTTTCTTTTTTTTTTCAAAACATACAGAAGAAAACTGTTGAAAATCGGTAACATAAACTAGAATGTTTGAGAATTTTGTTATTGGAATAAGAATTATTTCACTGGTAGACATCTACATGGGAGCCAACTTCTCCATAGCACACCAGGTGAGTCAGCGATTGACACAGGCATTTCCAACATCAGCAAGCATTTCAAGTGGGATGTTTGCACAACGATCTCTGACTCTTGCCTCAAGATCATAAAGGTCTGTTGATCTTGTTGCATAAGCTTTGCCCTTGATGTACCCCCTCAAAAAGAAATTTTAACCCTAACCCTTACCAGGCTGCAATTTTGTACCTCAGTTCATGATAATAGGGATAGATGTAGAGCAAGAGTGTGCAATCCTTTCTCCCTGAGGGCCACATGGAATATCTGTAAGGTCTCTAGCGGCCCGCATTCTAAAAAAAAAAAATTCATACAACTGTATTATTTGGTACACAAAGAAAGTAACAGATAAAACTGAAGCTAATATTATGTTGATTTATAAATGTTACTGAACAGTTACTCAAATTCTTAATGAGATTTATGCAATTGCACAACATCCTACACAAGTTTGTTGTAGTCAGCCTCTTGTATGGTTGTTTGTTTTGCAAAAACAGTTTGTTGTTGTTTTAAACATCTCAACATGTCATTGGCTTTTTACTGGAGTTCATTTTCTGATAAATGATTTCCAAGATTACTGTGCTTAGTTTGAAAATGTCTCATCAAATACTCCTTAAAAACAGCAACATGTCATGGCATATTAGGCACACTGCTTTACTTCCAACATTGTATGTCCATTCCTTGTTAACTGTATGGCATTCATTTTCAATTTTGTAGCACGCATTGTTAGGATAACAACATTTAAAATAAGATATATTAAAAGACTTTAAAATAATACTCCGTCCTTTGCTATTGTACGTTTCTGTTTACATCATTGTAGTCTCATTAGGCGCATTATTTTATGGGAGAATGTCTGGGATCACACAAATTGACATCACCATGCAAGAACGTTTATAGGCCACAGAAATAAGCCTTGCAGGCCTCATGTGGCCCGTGGGCCGTAGTTTTCCCACCCCTAATATAGAGCTTAAATGTCAAAACAATTTCTCAGAAACTGAGCTATCAATTGATATCAATTTCACAGTGATTGGACAGAAATCTGAAAATAAAAATGAAAAAGAAAATGTAGAGTTACTTTTCAGATGTCTTTTATTTTATGATAATATGGTCATATTCGAAGATTGGAATTGTTTGCTTGTGACAATGAAGGATACGAAAAAGAAATTCTTTTGTTTATTAAATAATCTCCTTGACATTTGAACTGAGATTTGAAAGTTATTTGTTCAGTAGTTAAAAGTTAGAGTTCAGTAATCAAGTGTCTCTTTGTAAAATATAGGCCACTCTTCATGAGAACGTAAGTTGGACATTGATAAGTCTTAGGACTAATAATAATAATAATAATTATGATTATAATGATTGTTCAGTATCTTCTCTCATGTCTTGTAGTGTTACACTAAGTTGCAAAGTTCATTGACCATAGTTTATTTCTTGTTGAGAGACTATTTTTGTTCCCAATGATTTATTATACTTGAATGGACTTGAACATACTTGAAATAGGCTTTTTTTGACAGCAGTTAATTGCGTCATTAAGCCAGCTTCAGTGTAGTTGGGCTGAGTTTAAACTAATAAGAATTAGCATTCCAAGGTTAATTATGAATAACTTTTGGAGATATTGTGTAGTGTAGACATATAGCTATGAGGCAGGGGAGGAAAAATTCATGGATCCACCCCAAAATGTAATCATTTCTTCTGTAGCCCATTGCACACGCTTCTACAAAATGTTATTGAGAACTTTTGGGGATATTGTGTGGACAAACAGACAAGTGAATACATATAGCTTTTCCAACTTCATTAGCAGAGGTAAAAAATTATCCACTTATTATAATCAAAGTTCTGGGTATTGTTATCAAAAGGCAAGAGAAGCAAGTTATTCATTGATTGGTAAATTGTATTTAAAAGTGGCTATTAATGTAAATTTATTATAATATACTTGAAATATACTTTTTTTGACAGCAGTTAATTGCATCATTAAGCCAGCTTCAGTGTAGTTGGGCTGGGTTTAAACTAATAAGAAAAATGGTAGTTAAATTTGGTATGTCAGATATCAGAATGAAGATTATTTTTTTAAATATTGATATTCTCGGATGTGACCGTCTTTTCACTTAGGCTGTTCCATACGTTTGCTACTCTTGCCGAAAGGACATTTTTTTCTAACTCTTTCTCATTGAGAACAGAACATTTGCATATGCAAATGTTGCATATGCAAATGTTGCATATGCAAATGTTGCATATGCAAATGCTTTATGAATTTAAAAAGAAAAAAACTAGCATTCCTAGGGAAATTATGAATCACCACCGCCCATATATGCTTCTTTTTGCCTCGTAAATTAAGCAGTGGTGGTGATAAAATTAAGTTACCTTGATGAAAATACTACTTTGTTTGGACCATAAATTTGTGATTTAAAAAAAAACCCAAAAACAGGTCTGGTTAGTCACTCAATAGAAACCATCACGTAACCAATGTCTTTTGGCAGGATGGCGGTAATAAATGAACTCCCCACTAAAAATTCATTTGGGGGAATTTTCAAAGAAACAGAAAAAACGTTTCTTCTAGACATAATAGAGAGTAAATTTTTAAATTTTCAGTCCTCTAGTGCCAGTGGTGTGGCCTGTATGTGTGATACCAGCTTAAAAACTGAAGAAACAGTTTTGGTGAATAGTTTCTAAAAAAACCCCAATCTTACTAGAAAGTAGACTAAGATTATGAATCACCCCCCCCCCCCCATATATGCTGTGTTGGGGTTAAAAAGTTGGAAAAAGGGGTTATGAATGAATAAGTTACTTCTCTTGCCTTTGGTTGGGCTTTTCAAAAAACAAGCGAGCACACACTAGTGACTAATTTAGCATAAACTTACATTCCATATTGAACCCCCTCTAAAAAACTATTTAGAGGGAGAATTTAAAAAACAAACATTTTCCCTACTCATTGAGGGGAGAGTGCGTGCAGAATTACAAGTTCCCACTATGAACGGTTATGTCTGGACAAAGTCCAGATACATAGATACATAGAGACATATAAATGTCAGAACACATGAATAAACTAAACCCGACAATAAACCAGTGTTATGGATAGCAGTGATTGATTTAATTAAAACAAGCCTGGCTACTGCAGGGTCAAACGCCACTATTCCGACTGAAGATGATTACTGCAACTTTTGTATTGTAGATATAATGAATAAATTCATAGATAAGACTTGTCAGTTTAGCTCAGTTGGTAAGAGAGTCGCCTACCAATCACTTGATCATGATTTTAAATCACGGTTGGGAAATGTTAATTTTATATATCGGTGTGATGTGATAGACAAACAGTGAAGAGTTTTCTCCCCTGAATTAGGCAGGAGTGTTCTCTGTTCTTGTTCTTGTTATGGAGGTGGACATAATCAACTTCAACTGGGCCCTAAATGAAATAATGTCACCTCCATGATTAGATTTCTTACTGAGAAGTCTCTCCCCCGACTGAACTATCACAAGTAAGATATAACATTATAACAGTGTCAGTGGAGGTTTAAATTTCATCTACAGTCTAGATAAGATGAAAAAGAGGCTATTAACCTATTCCATTTGCAGCATAGTTTAATGTGGGTTACGGTACATTCATGGCTGATAAGTTAATCGCAGGGGATTTCATAGCAGAAATGGCTATTTCTTAGCCACTTTGTATAGCCAAAATGAAATGAAACGATAAAACTCAGGTTCATCTGGTGTTGCTAATTTTTACAATGTTATTCAAAGCTTTTGAGAGCAATAAGAAAAATAAAATCTTTTTAAATAAAGTTGTGTAGTAATTATCACTGAAAAAAAAATATTATAAAAATTAAATCTAATTTTTTTGTTTATTAATAATCTCAGAGATCCGAAAAAACAGGTTTTAAAAACAATGATTATAAATACGTACTTAACTTTACTATGGTACATGAAAATAAAAATAAAAACCTTTCAGAGTCATTTTTTTTCAATAGTATCAATATTTATGCTGCTATGTGTATTCATACAATTTTTAAAAATAAAACATATCAACTTTCATAACTAAACTAAAAACAAGATTATGAGACCCACTAAAAACATTTATACTGTCACCATTTACTAGTATTCTCTTTAATTGAAACTTTTGATCAAATTAAAACTATGTATCTATTTATTTTTTACAATGTTACTCAAAGATTTTGAGGGCAATAAGTAAAATAAAACCTTTTTAAATAAAGTTGTGTAGTAATTATCACTGAACAATAAAACATTATAAAAATTAAATCTATATATAATGTTATCCTGTCAGTGGAGGTTTAAATGTCAGAACACATGAATAAACCTGAACCTAGCAATAAACCGGTGTTGTGGGTAGCAGTGATTAATAATGGAAAATGTCAACTTAACCCTTTATATGACAATATATGATCACCTGGGGACACATGTAAATACTGTAGCCACAAAGACAACCTAATCCGCACCAATGTGATCTGAAAGCTTTGCAAAGTACACTTGTGCTTGAACAAAGACAGAAACTGTTTTGAGGCATACCACACCCCATTAAATATAGCCTGTTTTTGGCCTGCAGAATAAAATTTTAAAATTTAGGTCTAATAACCTAAACATACAAAAAGGTTGTTTTGAAATCTAAAATATTTTTAAGGGTGCCCTATAAAGGGTTAAAGCACACACTTGGGGACAGCAAGGGCCACTGAAGTGTTGTGGCCACGGATGATGAGCCCTTTCGCTGTACTCTAGCGTTGGTGATTCACTTCTGCTCATTTCAAAGGATATACATGTGACATGTGCAGGGCCACATTAAAGCCATTTGATACTCTAAGCACAGCCCAAAAATGGTGCCAACCTTGGCACTACTATTGTTTAACTGACAGAATTTTCAAAAATGAAAAAATTCCTGAAGAAATGAAGGTCATATTTATTTGTGGTTTGCGTGGTCGGTTGAAACATTTGGATATTTGAATTAACTCTATATGTAAGAGAAAAAATAAAATGTTCAATTTAAACTTTCATGTTAAACAATTTAAACAACTTTAAATAATTTAATGCAGAAACTGCAAGCCCCCTTCTTTTTTGATGCCCTAAACACATTCTTATTTTGCTTAATGGTTAATCTGACCCTGCATGTGTGTTATGCTGTGCCATTCCTTAGCACAGGGCTCTCTACCTCATTTACAGGGATAGTGCAGTGTTTTAGGCTGTCCTTTTATAAAGTAAGAAATGGTGTTTTCTTTTATAATTATCACTTAGATAAAGAAGGATCTACAATATATAGATCCTGCTTATAACTAACTGTTGGATATTTAGGCGGAGGTCACAGATTTGACCCCCACAGGTGTTGAAAGTTAAACAGGATATCAACTGCAAGGTGTCCAGGACCGGAAACGGACACACTGTGTGTTCAGGGGTCGTAGGCAGGATATTGACACTGAACTTGCAGGTGGTGGTGATAAAAGCGACACAGAGACCCTCGAAAAGGCCAGAGAGACACTAGACACGCGCAGAGAGACTACAACCCAGGCCTGAGAAAACACCAAACCAATGTCCCTGTTAAGAACAGTCTGTCAGCTCTCATTATCTCTTTCCCACTCTTCATTCTCCACCACGACACAATGTATCTTATGAAATAAAAAATATATCCTCATATTTTTGTAAACAAGTTTCGAGTCTTATTTTTTCTCCAAGTTCAGGATTTTCCTTCCACGGACCAAAATGGCTATACAACATAACTACCCAATGTGCATGGCACTTCCTTAAAAGATATTGTCACAATTTACTTTACTTCCCACAAATCCATTAATTATTGAGATGGGAAACCTTTATGACATAAAATAACAATAAATAAGTCCCAATGCCCAGTGGCAGTCAAGTGTAATGGGGCGCAAAAATTCCTTTGGCCTTTTTTTTAGGTCAATACATTTTAAATGAATATCTGTATCTAATTAAAAAATTGAAATAAATCTATTAAAAATCTCTCGAACATTTGTAAAACTTTACATTTGTCGATTATTAAAACTCAGTTTTATTTAATAACAATGTTTTAGAAGTAATCATGGAGAATAAAAAGTTTCAAAATGTTCAAATATTTTTGAAAAACACCTTTTAAAAATTAATTTTTGAACAAATATTTAATTTTTTTTGCACAACCGCAAAGTCTACAATATAATAAAAAAAAGAATCCCGGTGTAAAAGTCACAGAAAGAAAATTCAGTGAAGAAAAGTCACAATGTAGCGTTACCCATCTAAAAAACATAATAGGAAGATAAGTCACAACTAAATAATCAAAGCATTTTAGGGGTGAGGGCACCAAAATTATCTTACTACGCCACTGCCAATGCCATAGTTCTTTATATACATTCCATTGCCAGTATTCAGCCTTGGACAACTTTATGTTGATCGTCTACTGTTAGAGCATTTGCAAAATATCAGAGTTAAAATAATAGAAACAAGTAGAGAAAAACTTCAAAGCAAAGAAGAGGAACATTTGTCACAAAGAATTTTTGAAGTTTTTGATGATGAAGAAAACTGCTGTTTTCTCATCAAGAATTTATCAGTTCATAAATGAATACTCTCTTATTTAAAAGCATATCTATTATCTATTATCTATATCTATATATTTTTTTTTGTATTATTAAAATATATGAGTTATTTGATTTCTGTTTCTAATATTGTAAAGAGGTACCATGGAATTTTCTTGGGTTGTGTTCATAAATATTAACACTTTCAAGGCTACTTCTTTTTTTTTTACAGTTATACTCTCTATTGTGCTACTCGTTTCTTCTTGTGTTACTCGTTTTTTACAGTTATACTCTCTATTGTGCTACTCGTTTCCTTGAGACCACTGATGAGACGGGAAGTAGGTCATGTAGTTACACATAGTTACATATAATTACATCAGTGAAGTATAGGGAGTAAAGTACTGCTAGAAAAATGAAGATCTTTGTAAAAAGCACTGAAACAAACTAAATTTGGTCAGGTGTCCAAAATGGTGGACCTTCTACTCAGTAATTACACTTCCTTTCATAAACTAAACTTTTAAAGTTAATCAACTGTTTTATGGCCCTATCGGCTGGGGCCTAGAATACGCCGACTGCATCC
>VCCN01004562.1:2667012-2691105 GCA_006491835.1 Architeuthis dux | reverse complement strand
TTCTTCAGTTTTCAAGTCGGTCCGGCTGGCTGGCTTGCTATGCATGTATCACGCGTACAGGCCACACCAATGGAGCATGTTGTTACTTCCCTTGTGAAGGTTGTTAACTTAGGTTTATTAAATATTTTAATGACGATTTTTCTGTGCTTTCATTAAGTTTTTTTGACTCAAAGAAGCCTCACTTCCATACAACGTACGGAAAGTAACGGTCCAGTTTACCATACAGTCACATTGTAAATAGAACCCCCATCGTAAAACCTTAAAAAAACTGTTTTTCTAAAAACTAACAAGATTGTTAGGGTCTAACGGATTAAAAGCACAAAAAATTCAATCTGTCCAAGTCCCTCTTTTCAGTCTGCAATATCATGAAATGACCCCCCCCCCTACCTTTTGTGAACTCCCAAGGGTCTGCGGACACCAGGTTGAGGTTGGGATCCCTGGGCTAGAGTGTCCTTCTATTTGGAAGTTTGTAGATGGCCATCCTACGACAGGATTTGGTTAATTTTATATATCTGTTTGCTCTAGACCAGTGGTTCCCGACCTTTTTGAGTCATTCCCCACTTTTGTTAATAAGATTACTAGTATCCCCCCTTCCATTTATTACGTAGCAACAAAGAATAATTTCAAATAATAACTTCATTTTACCTATGATTAGACAACTTCATACTAAGAATTAGTTTAATTTTATAAGTGTACAGCTGCTGCAATGTGTATTGAATTACCATTGTAAGTTGGTTTTGGAACAGATTATTTGTTTTTGGGGGAAATCTAAAACCTGGGTGTTCCAAAGGAAATATATGTATCAATGATCTAACTCATTGACCGGAGTGTGTGTTAGTGCAAAGTACATATGTATCCATTACACATTCAATGATGAAATAAAGCTAAACTTTTATCTAATGCTATTTTTAAATCCGAAAACCTGCCATTCTACATTTTTCCAGATTTTCCTTAAACCATATGTTAAGCTGCCAGGAGTTTTCTTCAAGTCCAGCGCTTGATGACATGCATGAAGTTACTTCTATCACTAGCCTTTAGATTAGATGAGAAAAGAAAGAAAGAAGTATTCAGAGGGAAGAAAAAAAGAAAGAAAAAATGTAAAAAGAAGCATAAAAAGAAAAGAATGAATAAAAATTAAAACGAAAGAGCGAAAAGAACGAAAGGGAAAAGACAATGATAAAAGGGTAGGGAAAAAATTATTTTACGGTCAAATGACGCTAAAAGCATTGGTTCTAGTCGAAAGTTGAATGCGCATCGACCCCGCAGTCGGTACATAAGTACTTAAAAAAACACCCGGTAGGTACTGTAAGCAGTGTTGCCGATTTAACGCGTTTCAAGCTAGATTCAGCGCGTTTCTTGTTTTGGCACTGCAAAAAAGCGCTAAATTAGCGCGTTTGCGTTTAAACATTCTGGCTATTATCAGCCATTTTCTGGCTATTTTAAACCATTTTTAGTGGTTTTTTTGCGGTTTGTAGCTATCTATGGCTATTTTCTTTTTAAATTAGCGCTTTTTAGCAGTCAAGCTAGCGCGAAAATATTTTTTGAGTTGGTAAACCGACTGTAAGCAACTTGTGGTTTGGGGCCAGACTTTGCTAGAGCTTGGTAAATACAAGAAAGACAAATAAGAAAAACAGATTAGAATGTGGAGAGAAAAGTAAAACAAACAAACGAAGAAACAAAACAAAAAAACAGGCGTCAATAAAGATTTATTATAAAACATTTTGTTAATAAAGATTTATTACAAAACATTTTCCTTATGCAACGAAATGTACTATTTTGTACACGAAAATTAATCTTTCATTTATATTTTTTAAGTTTTATACTTTATGACTGAAACTTGTTAAGGAAAGGGGTCTCACTTTTTGGCCTCTTAAAAATGGGAAAAAATCTTTTCGCAAGTAATCTTTTGAGCATTCAATCCATAAGACTCTGGGGGTACCCACGGCATTTTTCCGTTTTGAAAAAAGTTAACTTTTAAAGGTTTTAGGTGGATGGGTATTCTATTTACAATGTAGGTGAAATGTGAAAGTGGGCACAGTTTCCAGCATTTTTACGGAGGGGGCTAATACGGCCTTTATGGGTTATCTCAATCTAAAATTTTAAAATGTTAATCCTTTTAAATTTTTTGGGGGTTTGGGTTGGGGCACAAATGTCGGGAAAGTGGTCCCGATTGTAAAGTTTCACAACCTCGCTCACTTGATGTTAAAAACGGCGCACAAATGAAAACAATTTAGGTTAAATTTAGTCAAAGAATAACTATGTCTATGTATTTATTTCTGTTTTTCTTTCACTAATTCTCTTATTTCTTTTTATTTGTTCGCTGTTTTTAACATCGAGTGAGCTAGGGTGTGAAACATTACAATTTACAATCGGGACCAGCTTCCTTAAATTATATCAACAAATTGAAAATTTATTTTTATTTTTTAGCCATTTTTCAAACCAAAACGGTGATTATTCATGCAAGCCGTACTTACGTATAAATGGCAGTAAGTATGTGCCCACTTTCACATTATGAAATGTTACAATGTAAACGTTTAAAAAATCAACTTTTTTCAAATTTCCCTGGATACCCCAGATATTTATGAGTTGAATGCACCAAAAGATTACTTGCGAAAAGTTTTATTTTTTTTATTTTTAAGAGGCCAAAATGTGTGACCCTTTCCTTAACAAAACAAGTCAAGTGCCCTTTATGACTTTACACAGGTATACATTGATGAGTGCGTTAATTTGTTCCAAAATGTTCCGTACTGTTCAAAACCGCACTGTCCAAGATCTTATTATAATTTAATTTTTTCTTTCTTTCTCCAGCTTATACTTATTTACATTAATTTGTACAGCAATACCGTGCCGGCTGGCCGTACTTACATCAAAACCCGCAATAAATCAAGGTATTCCTAAATCTTTTCTTAATTTCTTTGGAAAACACCTGAAAGTATGTTATTTTAAAGTAATTATTCTAGCTAATAATAATTGTCCTCAAAACACCTGTGCGATTATCTGTTAGGCACCCCCGCCCCCGCCAATTGTTGTAGCGAGAAAGTATTTTTTTTCTTCATCTACCAAAAAAACATTATCCAAGTGATTGTGTAATAATTGGCCTAAATAAAATGAAGAGGCAGTGTAGCCAACTCAAAAAATATTTTCGCGCTAGTTTGATTGCCAAAATGCGCTAAATTTTTTAAATATGGCCAGAAATGGCCAAAAAGAAACTAAAAATAGTCGAAAATAGACAAAAACAACCAAAATGTTTTAAGCGCAAACGCCCTAATTTAGCGCCTTTTGCACTTCCATAACAAGAGACACGCTGAATCTAGCGCGAAATGCGCTAAATCGACACACTGTGAAGAGGTAAACAAACAGGTTAGGTAACTCTGTGTTCCCTTGCGGTGGGATTGGTCTTGGTGGATTCTGATTGGTTGAGACGTACCTGCGCCGACCACTCCCCCAAACGTTGGGTCGTTTGTTTGAAGGACGGCCTGTTTTAGATACACTTTTCGGTTTTCATCACTGCCTTATATCTCGTACCAAGACTTCTTCTGGCTACACATTCCGTCCATTTTCCCAAAAGGCGCAGATTTAATAATTCAATCAAGCTTTGAACAACAAAAAAAAAGTTAACAAATCTAAAAAAGATGTTGTCCAAGGCTTTCTTGAACAACTGTCGCAGCGTGGCTGTTGGCAGGCAATGCTGTCGTGATGGCTCCGCTGCTACATCAACGGGATTTCTACAGAAATCCTCTTCTCCTAACACTTTTATTTCAACTCGAAACAGTTCATCGGCCTCTGAGGATGAACCTAGCTTTTTCGAAATGGTTGAGAAGTTTTTCGACCGGGCTGCTGTCTGTGTTGAAGACAACTTTGCACAATCTATGAAGGGGAAAGGAAGCCCCGAACAGAAACTAACCAAGGTTCGAGGCATCCTTCGTATCATCAAACCTTGCAATGCGGTCGTTGCCCTTAACTTTCCCGTAAAACGAGACAATGGCGATGTTGAGATGATCGAAGCTTATAGAGCCCAGCACAGCCACCACAGAACACCATGCAAAGGAGGTAAATATATATATATATATATATATAAGTTTTCTCTTTATTTCACCTGAATGTGTCATTCATTCATTTTATCATGTCTAGCTCTCTCTCCATTTTGTTGTGTGTTATCACAGTTATCATAAAGTATGATAAAGAGTACTAACTGAAGATACATGTAATAGGGGTTGGCATTTAAGGTATGAGTATTTTAGAAATATTTGTATTTGTGTGGTAAGCTAGTTTCTTTTGTTAGGTTGTTTTTGAACATGTTAACAGAAACAGTTTACTATTTTGTCTGAAAGGGAGTTCCAGTATGAAAGGGATCTTGATGTCAAGAATCTGTCTCTAATAGCAGGGTGGTGGTGTATCCGGTATTTGTGGCAGTGACCTCTGTTTGTTCTTAGTGTTCTCTGTAGCATGGGTTTGCTCTGTATGCACATCTTACAGTGAGTGTCTGCATCCATTTCTACCATGTGGTGTGTCATTTTGTAGATTTGTATCCGGTCACTTCTCAATCTTCTGTATTATAGAGTGGGTAGTTGTAGTATTCTGAGAGTCTTCATATGACAGGTCTTGTGTGCGTTTTGAATGGCGAATAACTAAGTAGATAAAGTCATACAGTTAAAGAGTACCAACTAACATGTAATAGGGGGTGGCATTTAAGGTATGAGTATGTTAAAAATATGTATACTTGTGTGGTAAGCTAGTTTCTTTTGTTAGGTTGTTTTTGACTATGTTTTGTTAACAGAAACAGTTTACTGTTTCGTCTGAAAGGGATCTGTCGGTATCTCCACTTTTTGGGTTCTAAGGAAGTGTCATCCTTCCTATTTGTATTTTTAACTTTCAAATCTTCGGTCTAAACTCGATTATTGCTAATATTTGTTTACTAAAACTGCCGAGGTTTTCGGGGATAATGAATCGAAAACATGTCAATATAGAACTTGACAAATTTAACTTGATCGCCAAATCTTTTAAATGAAAAATAATCCCATTCCCTTAATCCCCCAGTTCAAATCTACCCAGAGAGGAATTAACAACAATGAGTTTGAAAAAATTCAATTAAGATTTGAAAAGGACACGTATTACTCAAATGCAGACAGAGTACACCCCATGCTACAAGATATAAAAACACACTAAGAACAACAGGAGGTCACACTCAGTCATAAAAATACCAACCAACACCAACATCCTGGTTTTAGAGACACTTAGACAAATGCACCTAAATTCCTTTCATACTGAAACACTCTTTCTGATAAAACAGTAAATTATATTTCAATTAATGTTTAAAAACAACCTAAAGAAACTAGCTTTACCTTACCACCACACAAGTATATATTTTTTTTCATACACTGCATCAAAACCCGCACTAATTCAAGATATTACTCACTACTGTAATTAAGTCTTTAAAAAATGTGACAATTTTCTTTTTGCTTGAAAAAATTATTTGTTGAATAATGTTAATTGAAAACTCGCTCTGTGGTGTTTGTTGTGCAAATCTTTCATTATTAATATAAAAGTATAAGTTTTAAAAATATTTAAAGTGTGAAGTGACCCTAAAAAAAGCAAATAATGAATCTTTCACCTTTTTCTTAAAAATACATTTTTTTTCACTTTTTGTGTGTATTAAAGAAAATATTTGTTCACGCAGAATGACTCTTCTCAACATTTTGATACATGCTTTGAATTTTATAATTTTGTACCATAATTAATAAAATTTTGCCCTGTCAGTATTTAACTGGTAGGCAACTTATTTTTATGAAAACTGGCTGTTGAACAGCTGGAATTCGGTGAAAAATATTGATTTATTAATTAATTGATGATGACCTTCCCTTTTCTATTTCTTTCCACCGTGCATAATTAATTCTGAATACTCCCCCAGTCCCCATTTATTTCAAACTTTGGACAGTATTTTTAAAAACACTGCTAAACTGAAATCCGTATCATAAGTTTAATATTGAAAGCTGTTCAAATTTTACAATTATAGTCTTTCAAACAAAGAAAAATAATCATTTTCAAAAACGTTTTTAGCTCTTAAGATTTGTCTGCAGTGTGCACTTTAAGTACTACAATCTTGGCCAAGTAGTAGGTACTACAGCCACTAGCCAGTGTTGCCAACTCAAAAAATATTTTCGCGCTAGTTTGACTGCCAAAAAGCGCTAAATTCTTTTAAAATAGCTAATAATGGCCCCAAAAACACTAAAAATACCCAGAAAATGGCCCAAAAATGTTTTAGGCGCTAATTTAGCGCTATTTGCACTGCCAAAATAAGAAACGCGCTGAATCTAGCGCTAAATCAGCAACACTGACTTATACAACTCCAGTAAAAAGGACTATTTTTTGCATCTGGCAACCTCCAACATATTAATCTTTAAAAATGTCATGTTTACTTTATGAAGCATGGTAAAAATGCAGACTATTTGTAAAAATTAACCAAATTATTAGTCAGTCAATAAATTGTTTATCCGCCTCATCACTGAATGAATTGAATAACACTAACAGCAGGACTATTGGTGATAAGCAAAAGAAGCAACCTCTTCTCTTCTTCGTGTGTATGTGTGACCTTCCTTAAACCCAAATCAATGTTGTACAAAAAGAGAATTGGAGCAGCCCGAAATCAAATCAATATATTACATTGATTTAACCGTTATTCTCTCTCACCTTTCCTTTAATTTTGAAAGGTTAAAAGTCACGCGATTTTTGTAACAATTCATCATTAGCGCCAGTTGAGTCACCTCTATAATGCTTCTTTTTTTTTTTACAGACAGGAGGTGTAAATTAGTAAATAAATTATTTTTTATAAATGTATCAGTCTCAGATCTGTCTACAATTTTTGGGGGGATTATCATTCAAAGAGTTTACGAACAATTCTTAATTTTGTTCTCGCACTTTAACTACAAATGGAGCAGGGTTGATGATGCTCATTCATTAATTAATTAATGGGAATTCTCTTTTATTTACGGTCAAATCTGAACATCGGCCTTCAGAAAAGTTGTGATTTTATTTTTGTAAGTATTCGACGTTTCATGAGATGTCTTTTGCCGCACACGACCAAATAAAATGTGTATGGTCTTGGGATCAAATTAAGTAGCTTCAGTATCAAAATAATCAAATAACTTAAAATCCATCATCAGACTAAGCTTGCAGGAACACTGGATTAAAATACATTGTTTTAAAAATCTATATCATATAATTCGTGTGTAGGGGATTGTTATCTTTTGTGAATTTTCTTTCAGTTCAGTAAATACTCCGTTCTACCAAATCTTTATTTTCTGAACGAAATAGCTTTTTTCAGTACCAAATTTTGGTCTTGAAAAATACCAAATGGCAACCCCGCTTTCGTACAGTCAGTCTTGTAGTTGTGTAATAAATCAACTACCTGTGTGTGCTGAACACCTTTTTACTCTTACAGCTGTTCTTTACGCTAAAATCGAAGCAGACTATTATTTGCTACTATAGCAAAAAAGACAAGATAAAGATGGACATTGCAATAATGTTATCCGTTTTCTTCCTTACATCATGAATTATTATACACGTTAACCAATTTATCAGTTAGTCGTCTCCAAAAACGAACGCAACTCTTTCTTGTATCACCCTTCAAAATAACCTTCACGGTTTTGCCCTCATGCCTGATGAGCTTTTTTCTTCGTTTATTTGGTGGTCTTATTTCCTCTTGTGTATCATCACTGACATGACCTTGCACAGTGCACTCTTGCATCTTTTTTTCTAGTTAAAAAAAAAACCCTAAGAATTCTTTAATTTTTTTGTTTGCGTCTACTGTAGTAGTTGATCAGATTTCTATTTTAATTTAAATTTAGCCAATTAAAATTTTATTTTTATTTTATTGATTTTCAATGGCTTTTTATCCGAATTTTTCTTTTCTTTTTTTTTCCATTACAACGTCGATAAATGATTTATTCTTGTCTAATTGATCTTATAATCGACCCATTCAAACTCTAAAAATATCAAAAGAAATTTTCACTCGTAGTAGTAGTAAGTCCCACGTGGCTATGAGGCATTCACGTGAATTTTTATGATCATTCATTTCATTCTTCTCAATTTTAGACACCTGACACAGAATATTTTTTTTAAAAAATAAACAGCTTTTTAATTGTTGGTTTGTTTTAAACGCTTACTACTCCTAAAATGTTTTTAAAATAAAAAGATTATTTTTAATTATTTAAATGGACGCAGACACTCACTGTGTGCATACAGAGAACACTAAGAACAACAATCAGAGGTCACTGCCACAAATACCAGATACCACCCTGGTTTTAGAGACAGATTCTTGTAGGTATTTCTGTGGCTATGTGACCTAGTTCTGAGTAATTTGACACCTTGATAAAATAAACGTCAAAATCATATAAAACTTAATTTCTTTTTTTTGTCGAAAAATGTTAGTGTCATTAGTAAGTTGAAAGATTGGTGAAATATGAGATAAAAATTATTTGTGTACACCTTATAAAACAGGAGATATTATTGAATCAAAATAGCGTAAATATTCACGCAGATGTAAACAAGTTCTGGTCCGTAGTAATTACGAGTAGATTTTCTTCCCCTTTTAACGAGCAAAAAAACACCTAGATTTTAAAAATTTACTACACATCAACTACTGATCGGGTTTGAATAAAATTTTCAATACTTATCGAATAAAGGATGAATTTCTTTTTAAAAATCAGTTTGTATTCCAAATTTCGGGGAAAAAATATTTTTTCATTGTGATTAAAAAAAACTCCCCTTAAAAAGTTGATGATTTCATTGTTTTATTTTCAATGGATCAGTCCGATCTTTTTACATTATTAAGTCAAGCCCATGAATATGTAAATTCTGCTTCTGTCAAGATCTCTTTCATACTGGAACTCCCTTTCAGACAAAACAGTAAACTCTGTTTCTGTTAACATGTTCAAAAACAACCTAACAAAACAAACTAGCTTACCACACAAATACAAACATTTCTAAAATACTGATACCTTAAATGCCAACCCCTATTACATCTGTTAGATGTATCTTCAGTTGGTCCTACTCTTTATAACTTTAAGTACAATCGAAATGAACAGTGACATTTGTAACGGATACATATTACATATATGTATTTTTGCACTCTCATACACACCCCGGACAATGAGTGGAATCATTGACACATATATTTCCTTCAGAACACCCAGGTTTTTAGATTTCCCAAAAAACAAATAATATGTTCCAAGTACACTCTCAGATAACCGCGTTACAGAACATGAAAATATAGCACTTGACTCTACAGGAAGTTTGTGACATACAAGTGTGGTATTTGAAAAAACGATTAAAATTATAGGCATAATTATTAAATACGCTATTTTAGGTAATTAACCTTTTGTGCACGTATAAATTTCCTTTGTGCATTGGTTGCAAAACATGTGTGCACCCACGCGCACATGTTATGAGGAAACTATGCATTTGACCCATTTACATCCATCTTTTTAAGCGCCTTTGAAATTTTGTTCAGAAACTCAAGTGGGCGGTTAAGTCTTGGAAAAAACCAGGGATGCCAAATTAGCCGTTTTTCGGCTAGATCTGGCTGATTTTTTTCTTTAGCCAATAAAAATCTATGATAGCCGAAAGCTGGCCATTTAAAAAAACAAACTAATTAGTAAGTTTAATAAAAAGTAAATGTACAGTTTCTATTAATAATAATCTAGTTTTTATTTGATAAATGGACTTCACGTAGGCCTTTTTTGACAGCAGTTAATTGCATCATTAAGCCCGCTTTGGTTGAGTTGGGGTGATATTAAACTAATAAGATATTTGGTATGGCCCATATCAGAACTAAGATTATTTTTAAAATATTGATATTCTCAGATGTGACTGTCTTTTCACTTAGGCTGTTCCAATGAGCTTGAAATTGTTATCTCGGGGATGGTAAAAATGTGTTTGGGATGTACAAATATCTTTCCCAGGATGCCTCTGGGACGGAAGTGATCTCCTCCCCCATTTTCTTTTTAAAAAATTTGAAGATTGTTCTTGTCGTTTTGTTTTTGTTACGGTAGAAAAACAAAGTTCACTCCAGGTTTGGGCTGGAGTTGGACAATTATTTATTTCCTCAACATTTTAATGGTGTTTGTATTATGCTACTAACAACTATAGATGATAATAACAAAATAAAGAAACAACATTTTGATTTTGGGACCGTTTACATTACCGTCGGGACAGTAGTGAAAAGAGTTAGTCTGTAGTACTGTGTTCCATTCATTTGTTACTCTTTCCGAGAAGAAATCTTTTCTAATACTAGTGGAGGTCTGAATTTGTAATTTATGGCTATGTCCTCTGCTTTTACTGCAGATTGATGAAGTCAGCATTTTCTTATCAGGGCATTTTTGAGCAAAGAACGTCAGTATGCACTCTATTCACTACACTACACTGTTCCAGATTCTATAGACTTCCAATAGGCCAACACCTATTAAATGAGTATATATAATATTTTTAGCTATAAAGTTAGCTGGAAATAGACAAATTTAGCTGATTCTAGCTATTTTAAGTCATTTTTAGCTATAAATAACAAACCATACTTGGTAGCACTGGGGAAAAGGCCACATCAGAGGTCAAATTAAAAAAGAACTATCTTATCTTTAAAAAAGAAATTAGACAGATTAGATGCATGGAGGCTAATACATGCATCTTCCTTTCAAGATGTTCTATTTTCTCATGTTAATGGCACGTCTGCTGCTAGAGCCATATTGAATTTTTATTCATCCTTCCCTCTCTCTCATGCACACCCACACACTATGGTGTGGTGTTTACTTTTAGGGTAGATATGAAGTTTTTAGTTTTTCCACCCAGATATCTTTTGTATGATTTTAAAAACTGCTTGCTTAGGATAGGTGTTTATTGAAGCCAAACTCCACATAAATTATAACTTTAAGCAAAAATAGATTTTGTTTTGTGTATTTTGCTACAAAGATTTTAGTCAGTTGTTTTTGTCATTGCAAGAAAGGAATTACTTTGCTCGTAAAAGATTTTCCTTTCTTACTTGAAGCATATAATTTTGAAGAAAAAATGTTTCATACAGTGTGACATGACTGTATTTCCTTCTAAGCTGTGCATGCACCACATTTTGCAGCCAGCACACAAAGGAAATTAATGTGTGCACAAAAGGTTAGCTACCTAAAATAGTATATTAATTAATACTTATAAATATAATAATAATATATTATAATTATACTTATCCATATTATAAAGTACTAAAGTTTGTGTGTGTGCGTGCGTGCGTGCGCGCGCGTGTCTATAGTTGTATTGTTAAAGTTGAGACAGAACAGGAGTATAGTGTATATATGGAATTTTATTCATTATTTGTTTTTTCCATACATGTTTCGAAGAGTTTTCATCATCTGCGGATATAAATCAAAGTCAGTCTTTTAACATCGATACAGTGTTGGTGAAATGTTTGCAAGCATAGAGAGGACTGCTATCTGTAGCTGTCCCATGCTGTATCTGTTGAAGCTTACGGAGAATTCTTAGTTGACCCAGATCTGGTTGGAATAGGTGAATTCCGGGTAATTCTTAGGTCAGAATATCTATTATTACCAAGTTGGTTTCACAGTTTGGTGTGGGGGGGCAGGATTAAAACTATTGTTTATGTATATTATATATGTATGTATTCTAGGATCTGGAGAATTACGCATCACAAAACGGAAACAAATATACGTCCAAAATCAGCAGGTCTCAAAGTATGTCCTGCACACATCTTTAAGTCGAATTTTTCAACAAAAAAAAAGAATTTGTCCATTCCTTTGGGAGTCTGCGTTTTTTAAAAATGTTTTCTTTTTTTACGCTTTGATGTGCAAGCTACTAACGTCAAAAGTGATCAAATGAATTCTCAGTTTCGAGAAAAAAACATTTTTTAAGGTTTTGGGAGGTGGTACGTAGGCATGCCTGGGGTTGCACGCTGGCCTGCACTGGTCTGCCTGAGTGTGTGTGCTGGCCAAACCGGTGAGGAGGATGAGGTGTGTGCAAGCACAGCGTCCCCCTTATTTGATTTCATGAAATCTCTACAAAATATAATTTGCTTTCCGGTGTTAGATTTAAAGGTTTTTTTCCTGGTCAACGCCGGGTACCTCAGCTAGTTGAAACTAATCTCTTCGTAGTATAAAATCTTGGCCAAATACATTACTTTGTAGAATGCAATGATACTTGTATTATATTAATACATGCCAATACAGTTTTATTAGCTATGAGAGATAGGCTGTGCCAAAATTATCTTGAAACAATTTCAAGTTTACATTTGCACAAGCATTCTGTGCGCTCATACTTTTGTTACAGGAAAAATATTTGCACAACATAAGATTTTTGCGCACACTCACTACTAAAAATCAGACAGAACATTGGACATGACCCATATAGATGATGACTTGCCTTAAATCCTATATTGTTTTCTGTAAGATGTAATATTTGTTCATTTATTTGTCAGTCCAGAAGTCCATGCTGTGTGTGATGAGAAAAACTTGGTACGACACAATCTTCTTCTGTGAGGATGTTATTTAGTAAGCAAAGCTTACTAAATAACATCCTCACAGAAGAAGTCTGGTATGCAGGCATCAATTTGCTTACAGTTTCTGCTGTTCCTAAGTGGTCACCCGCCTAAGTACTGAACAGGCTCATTGCTGCTTAACTTTGGTGACCTTGTATTAGGATGCTACAAATACAGGCGTCCCCTGTTATAACACAGTCCAAGAAAGCCAGATAGCATTATAACCAAGCTGCAATGACCAGTTTCCAATTTAACTTTTTGGAGCTAGATTAATATTTTGGGGTCCATCAACCACCCATGTTTATAACAGGAGGCCTGTATTTAGTTAGTGCTTCAGTGCGATAATTTGCAAGCTAGTCTTGTAGAACAGTTGGCTAGTGTGGGTAGTTCAATCGTCACTGGGTGCTCCACTATTATGGCCTTGTCCCAGACTAGGCTAAAATTAGGAAATAACTATTTAGTTACAGACTTCTAATTGATCTTGTATGTATTTCTTTGATCAAAATAGATTTTATTTGCAAGATAAATTAAAAAGTTCAATAAAAACAAAATTAGTGCAATTTTTAGACTTACTAACTTTCTAGTAATGTTTTCTAATAATAGTTCACTCGGATAGCCTCACACACAGAAGATACTTGGTTTGAAGAGTGTGGAAAAGTCTTCATTAGGACAAATTTCCCTGTGCACTCTGCAGCTAATTGAGTACACTCTAAGCTGTGTGATTAGGGTGGATGTATCCCATTAGTGGACTTGCATCCTGCCATGGGTTTGTCATAAAAACTTGTAAAAATAAAGTTCTGGTCTTGACTAGACGTAAAACTTGCAAGAATCACTAAGTTGACGCTGATGCCATGGAATCTGGGATTTTGTCACCGGCCATTCATACTCCATTGGGAATTGTCGCTTAAGGAGCGGACACTTTACCTTTAAATTCTAATAATAGAATTTGATTAATATTATTGGAGCAGCTAGAGTTATCTTCCTTGATTTGCTGGTGCTCATTTGTCATCAATAAGCCAAAACTAACATTCATAAGCCTATAATTACCTTCTCAAACAGGGCTCGGCCATCTTTTTTGGTAGTGGGCCAGATTGGTAATATGCTTTGTACTTGTGGGCCAAGACAAAGTGAAACTAAATTAACATATTTTTAAAAACCATTTTCATTATGAATAAACATTAACTTTAATACAATTCTTTAAGCAATAGTGTTAAAGATTTGAAGAAAAATCAATGAGAATGATAAAATAGTATCAAGTATTTCTAATGAACTTAACCTTCCAATATCAACTGTTAAATCAATCATTAAAAATAATAAAAAATAATAATTTATAAAAACTATAATTGATAACCTGCTTCCGACCTTTCATATGTATTTTCAAATAAATCATTATAAAGGAATTTCTAGTGATGTAACATTTGATCTTGGAAGGTTAAAGTCCAGTAAAAACTTTATATATTATAGGGTCATTCCATATCAAATCACCTAATATTTCTTAAGTACCCATGGGCACCATCTGGGATTTTGAAGAATTTTCAGTAGGTGATACCTTTTCTAGAGAAAATTAAACCTTGAAAATTTCAGCTTGATTGAACCACCGGATCAGAAGTTATGACATTGAAATTTGCTTAAATGTACATGTCGCAAGCATGATTTGACAAATTTGGCATGTCATAACTATGCTATTTAAAAATATATCTAGCTGAAATGTGGTACCTCTGTAGTTTTTCACCCAACTAAGCAATTTCTGGCTTCATTTTAGCTATATTCTATGTGATTTAGGGGTTATGGGTCCTTCAAAAATCGGGGTCAATGTAAAGTATTTCTAATGAATTTAACCTTCCAATATCAACTGTTAAATCAATCATTAAAAATAATGAAAACAAATAATCTATAAAAACTATAATTGATTATTTGCTTCCGACCAAAATTACTGTATTTTTTATATATATTTTCCAATGTGTCATTATCAAGGATGTTTTAGTGGTTGATCTAACAGTTCATTTTGGAAGGTTAGGTTCATAAGAAATTTGATCTACTATGTCTTGTAAATATTTTTCTATGATTTAATTGCTTTATATTATCTGATAGTCTGTTTTGGTTATGATTAGTAACCATTTTATTTTTAATATTTTCTAAAATATAAAGTTTTTGTATGTTATTGTATACTATGATTGTTTTTGTTTATACTTGTATATATTAGATACATAAACAATTTAAGACTTTTTTTTTTTTTTCATAATAAAATTAAAGGAAAAAAATAATTATTATTTAATAATAGCATATTTCAAGTGGTCGGTGAGACAGATGAAATGTCACAATTAGCTGGATTTGGCCTGCAGGGCATAGTTTGCCAACCCCTGTCCTAAAGCATGATAACACGTGTTAGAAGTTGACTCTCATTTAAAAAATTCTGTGTTCAAAACTCTTGTGAATTTGCTCGAGAAAGCTGCATAGTATGTACATAGCAGTATAAATATAAAGGCACCTGCTGCTGCTATATAAACTTTTGTAGACACTTAGCACATCTTTACCACTGTTATCAGTACAGTCTGATAAAGCACAAATACTTTTAGCGAGCACCAGTGTTATATGTCCACACCTTTCTAGTTTCATCAGTTGTTTACTTCTGCCAATGAACTTGTAAGAGGTATGCATATCCACTCATGTCTGTTACCTCCCTTTAATTGTAGCTATATATGAACTGATTTTCATTCAGTTATTAGTTAGTGTATGACATTATGTATTGTCATTGGGGAAATAAAAATTGCTCTTCATTGGAGCTTAACTTTTTTAGATGAAATTGTAAAACTGGTTTTGACTTGTGTAGCTCAGAATAGATCCTTGATATTCATTGTTTGTATTTCTATGGGTGGGGAAATGCATTCTTTAGGCCACTAAGAGCCAGTTATGAGAATAGGAACCCATTTTGTTGTTTTTCTATCTATATGACAGCAAACAATAGAAAATACCTTCATGCCTGATTTATCTGAAGTTGAAAGAGGTATATGTATTCACTAGGTATCAACAAAATGGACGAAAATTTCAGCGTGAAATCTGGCAAAAATCATATAATTCGATTTTTAATAACATTTTTGATACTTATTTATTAAAGGGCAAATTTTTAAAAAAATACAGACCCTACTAACGGAGCTACAGGGCTGAAAATTTAAACATTTACTCCTTATTATGTCAAGAAAAACGTGTTTTTTTGTTTTTTTTGTTGTTGTATTTTTTTGCTGAATTGGTCCTGTAGTTTGTGTCCGACAGCGTTAACACTTGTTTTTTGAAAAAAAAATTGTGATCCCACAAAAGGCAAGATAAATAACTTATTCGTTAATCAACCATCTTTCCAATTTTTTAATTGAACACCCCCAACATGCAATGCTGCCAAAGGACATTGGTCACGTGATGGTTTTTATTGAGTGACTTAGCAGACCTGCTATCAATTATTCTTTTTTACTAATAAAATGGTCTGAGAGCTGTGATAAAAAGCAACGAAAATCAAGATTAAAGAAATACTAATCAAAAAGAACTGATAATATAATTAAAATACTGATGTCCCCGATTTTTTGCTTTTACGAAAAAAAGCGAAAATAGTGTTCAGCGTTTGTTTTGCAGTGAGCCATTATAGAGGCAGCATGCAGCCTTTTCCTCTCACTCTCTTTCACTATGGCCTTATCGGTTGGGGCCTAGAATACGCTGACTGCATCCCCTGCAGGTGTAAGACCTCTCCAAACGGGCCAACTGTTTTTTCATCAAAGTCGCAAGACTCTAATTAAAACAAAAATAACTGTTCACCAAAATTGCAAGTCTCTATTTTGGGGAATTTTAAACTGACCATCAAGGGTTGATATGCCGCTAAACAAATCAATCAATCAATCTCTTTCACCAGTCTTCTGTACCTCCCACCACCCCAACCTTCAACGACTCAGCCTAAAATACGATCACCACCACTTTTGGGGTCTGGGAAAGCTCTGTAGCATAATGTGATGAGATAGTGTTACTTTGCTATGTATTTTATAATTAATGTATATGCTTTAAGTATATACAAGGTTACAATCAGATAAGATTCCAATTTAGACTAATTCAAAGGTCCTAATTCAATTATCTCTTGACAAAAGGAGTCTGAATTTGGCTACTTATTCTGTGTACTTTGGGTTTGCTAAGATTCCTTAGATTATCTTCATGTGACTTGTATAAATCTTTGTGTAGGGATATCATTTTTAGTAATCAATTCATTATTTTATAAGTATCTCTCAGAATCTAAAAAATACATATGGGTCATTCCATGTCAAGTGGACCAGTGGTCCCCACTTGACCATCTCAGATTTTGCTCTAACTTTGCTCACATCTTCATTTGGGTTTGAAATGAAGTCCTGTAAAGTTTTAGCTCAATATCTTTACTTAGTCACTATGGATCCAAGAACAAGGACTACTTTGTTTGAAATGACAACAACCAGATTTTTTTTCCATTTTCAACTAGCAACCATTCCACAACAGGTAGTTCTACTGCACTGAAAATTTGTTTTCAGAAAAAGATGTCAAAGTGGACTCGAAATTTCATTGGTATTTCTGAGAAGCCATTTTAAAGTAATCATTACTCAGGAGCTAGCCAACTTTGTGTGCTCTGTCTGGCAAGAAGAAAGTGATGTCAATGCACTACAAAACATTACAATCTGGATCTTTCCCGCTTTTCTAGATCCTGAGATATAAGGTCTCAAAAGTGGCCCAAATTAAAAAAAGGCAAAAATGATGTGTGGACCAAGCAGCACACTTTTCTACCAAAAACCATTGAAAAGAGCAATGTTTAACATACTTGTAGCTAGATTTTCAAATTGGTGTCTTGATTCTTTCATGTTCTAATCAGTGGTTGAAATGGTGGGTGGGTTATGCGGTGATACAGCATATACCTACATCTCAATTTCCAGAAATTTTGTTTAATGACAAAATCTGAGATGGTTGAGTGGGGCACTTTCCCAAAATTGGTCCACTTGACACGGAATGACCCATATTGAAGTGTGCCGCAACTATCTCTCCTAAGTGTGTGTGTGTGTGTGTGTGTAAAGTTTTCCAAATGCACAAACATGTATTTCAAGCCTTGAATGTGTCCAGTACGGGTATTATGTCTGTCCCGCTTCTGCCACAGAGTTGCCTTTTTAGTGACAGACAAGGAAAATGAGCAGATGAGTACGCATATCGGTATGCCGATATAAAAGTTTTATTCATTGACTACTGAAATATGTTATACATGAAATGAAATATGCTTCTCAAATTGTGTGCCACAGCACACTAGTGCTGTGTGAATTCTTCCAAATACGCAAACATGTATGTCAAGCCTTGAACGTGTCCAGTATGGGTATTATGTCTGTTCTGCTTCCACCACATAGTTGTCAATTTAGCTGTTTTATCACTAGATTTAGTGAGATTTCAACCTTTTTAGCGACGGATGAAAGGAAAAAAGGGTGATGCGTACATATATCAGTATGCAGATATAACATTTTTGTTCATTGATTTTTTAAATGTTTCTGTCTAATTCTGTTCATTTTTACAGTTGGTGTGCCATGTAGGTCAAATATATTTCTTAGTGTGCCATAGTACAATAAAGGGTACTCTTGTAATAGTGACACTAATTTAAAAAAACAAACAATTTGACCAAAGTCGCAAGACTCTATTTAAAAAGATTTAAAACTGATTTTGGCATTAAATGACCTATCAAGAGTTGATATGCTGCTAAACAAATCAATCAATCAATCACTTTCACCAGACAACGCTTTTACAAAGCAAACAATATGAAAGACCTATTCGAGAACGTTGATATACACATCCTATCCTTCCTGAGGGAAGTGAAACTATACTCAAAAACATAAACTGATACGATATACATACCTTGACAACAAACCGTCTACAAAAATGTGCCTTCAATAATTTGTCCACATAAATTGTGTATTCAAAAAGAAATCGAATTCGGCACTTAATGACCCACCAAGGGTCGATGTGCCAAAACAATCAAAATCTTGTAATAGTGGGGTCCAGGGGAAAATATTTGTAAAAGACCAAGAGTTATTCCCCTTGCATTGTTTTAAAATAAATTATTAAATAACTTTGTATAAAATTATGTATCAAATTATTGTTATTGCTTTGTATTGTTTTTTTTTTTGTCGTTTTTTAATAAAATTATTCTGTTTCATATGGATTTTTTTTGTGAGTCTGGACTCCCAAATTCAAAAAATAAATCTTGCAAGGGGAATAACTCTGAGTCTTTTAAACATATTACGCCCTGGACTCCACTATTACGAGAGTACGCAATAAGGTTTGAGAACCACTGTATTAAAGGTAAAGGTAGCATGTTCAAAACTTGTCACAGTTTAGTCTTGTTGATTTATTTGATCCAATGATTTCCCTCTGCTTTCAGGTATCCGTTTCAGTATGGATGTCAACTTGGATGAAGTGAAGGCTTTGGCTGCTCTAATGACCTACAAATGTGCTTGCGTCGATGTTCCATTTGGTGGAGCAAAGGCTGGTGTTAAAATTGATCCAAGCAAGTACAGTGAAAATGAACTTGAAAAGATTACCCGAAGATTAGCTGTTGAATTGTCCAAAAAGGGATTCATTGGTAAGTTCCATGTTTTTTGTTTATTCATTTATTTACTGGCAGAAGCCTTGCCCGAGGATATATATATATATATATAACAAATAAGTGCCTAAAATAAATGCAATCACATGAGTTCAGTATACTGTGTATCAATTAGGATAATGAACAAATCGTTTTAAATAATATTAATAAAATAAGCAAAAATTCAGTAAAGTTTGAGGGGGGGGAAAAAAAACTCCCCAATCTCTCTCTCTCTCTATATATATGTGTGTGTGTGTGTGTGTGTGTATATGTATATATATGTGTGTGTATATGTATATGTGTGTGTGTATGTATATGTGTGTGTGTATATATGTGTGTGTGTGTGTGTATATGTGTGTGTATATGTGTGTGTGTGTGTGTGTATATGTATATATATGTGTGTGTGTGTGTGTATATGTGTATTATTATTATAAAACTGTCTAATTATACACAAAATAAAATAATTATTTTTAATTATTCTTTGTTACATCTTACTTAAATGGAAGTGGGGTGGAAACTAGTAATCTTATTGACAAAATGTGAGGAATGACCTTGAAAAGGTTGAGAACCACTGAACTACCAGAGAATCCTAGCCTACAGGCAGGGTTTTCAGCTAGTATGAAATTAGTCAAGCAAGGAAAGTCCTGCCCAGACACTATCATCTGAAACCCACGCTAGCAAAAAATAGTGCACATGTTTTGCTGCTGTTGTTGTGACCCACATCAGCACCCAAGTATAAGACAGCGTAGTAACTTGTGAGTTGGCAATTAGTCTGGAGAGGCAAGCACAGTGAATAGGGCGTGGGGGAGTAGCAGCCCTGTTGCAGGAGAGCTCAGTGTGAAGGAGTGTCATCGACCATTTAGTTAGTGAGACCTGCTGCAACGTTTTCACAACATTTACGTCTGAAAGGTTAAACAAGTGTGAGTGAAGATAGTCTTCGAGGCTCCGGACGGGATGTTGGGGGTGGGGATGTGAGCCCGGTGGTATTTTTGGCTAACGAACAAGAAGAAAACATCCCATGTTCTATTTATCTAGACAGTTATTTTACAGGTAGACTGACTGCAAAGGACGTGGGTCATAAAATACTTGATCTCGCTGTAGATACTATTTTTAAGGTGTAACTATGAACCATACACAATACACGTTAATTAGTAAAAATCAAGACCCCCAGGCCTATGTTTTAATGTTTAATGCGTAATTCTTACATCAGATATGACCTTAATCCTCTTTGGGCAATACCAGTCCCTTTCATTTCTTTTACATCTCTTTATGACTTGCTAATGACATCATGAATAACATTGATATGAAAAGATCATCTTACTCGTATGCACAGTGGCACCATTTGAATCAACAAAACTAATTAGTCCGGAAGCCAGCAGGGGTTACCGTGCCCCATCACCACCACCACGATTCTACGTTTAGGGTACCAAAATGTTCCTTAGGAAAAAGTTGGTAAGAACTACCTGATTTGCATAAAACAAAATGGCCGCCAGCACACAAAAAAACGAATTTCATATCTCATCTCCCAGTTGACTTATCTGAGTACTTTAAAAGGCTAAATCATGGTTTTCAGACATAAGACATGAGGAATTCAAAAATCCACTTTATTTTACTATAAGATAATTTATAGGTATTTCTGGATTTTACAAGGAAATTTCAAGTATACTTTATAGGCAAAATTGTGGATTTAATTCATGAAGGAGATGTATACATATATATAAATATGATATACTACAGTCAGATTCTGTAGCCTATTGTATGCTTTCCAACCATTTGTAATTCTTTCGTTTTATGCGTCAGTAAATCCAAGAAAACCTCAATTCCCCCTTTTTACTGACATAAAATGAAAGATCGCTAGCATCTTGAAAAACATGCTCATTGCTTAAAAAAAATATTTATACTTTGTTGAAGGTCAAAAGGTTGAAAAAGGTTTGATGTTGAAATGAGGCTGAAGTGACCAGGTCTCTATTGCCACTAGTGTGACCTCTTTTATTATATTTATAATAATAAAAGTAGATCTAGCTGAATGTAATTACATTAATGATGATCTCACTGGCTACTTGTTCTTTAACTTTGACAGCAATTTATTATCCCATGATAACAATAAAAATGTTATTTTCTATAGTTGTGAGAAGTGTCATTAATATTCAAATGGTTTTTCGGACGATTGAACTCCTTCTTGTTATTTGTGTTTTAAACACAACGTTTTGGCCGATCCATTCTTCGGCCTTCTTCAGGTGTAAAAACCTCTGTTTAACCCATCATACTTGGATTTTACACCTGAAGAATGGATAGGCCAAAACGTGTGTGATGGGTTAGAAGTTATGTTTAAAGGGGATAACCCTTATTGCACATGGCCAGGGTGTTTCTGTGTCTGTGTCTTTGTCTTGTCGGGTTTAGGTCTTCCACTTTTCAACAGACCTAAATCCAGATTTTACACCTGAGGAAGGCCAAAGAATGGATCGGCCGATATGTTGTGTTTACAACACAAATAACAAGAACGAGTTCAATAAAAATGTTTGTTTAAAGATGGTAAAACAAATAACCAAGTAGAGGGGAAGCCACTTATTGTGATCACTTTGGGACAGGGTCTTTTAGATAACAATAACTAATTGATAACATTAGGTAAAGGATATCAAAATTGGAACAATTTACATTCATTATTATAAATTTACATTATTCATTATTATAAATTTTTACCTGAAGTTTTGATAACAATACCCGGAACTTTGATTATAATAAGCAGATCATTTTTTATCTCTGCCAATGTAGTTGGAAAAGTTATGTATTCACTTGTCTGTTTGTCCACACAATATCTCCAAAAGTTCTCAATGACATTTAGTGGAAGGGTAGGCAATCGGCTACATAAGAAATGATTAAATTTTGCAGTGGATCCAGGAATTTTTTCCAATTACCTCCCCTGCATCGTAGGTATATACAAACTGATTTTCATTCAGTTTTTAGTGACAATAAGGTTGGCAGAGGTATGTGCTTTCTGACTGATTTTGATGATGATAACATCTGTGATAAACGGCTTCTGCTCAACCATGAATAATTATCTGTCAAGTTCTGGCAGAATGAAAACTGCTGAAACAATTCATTTGATTATTTCTGGTGCCAAGTGAACTGAACCATTTTCTAATTGGCTGAAGGCCATCTGGCTTGACCTTCTCTACTTTGAAATTCTAATGACTTGATTTTGCTATAACCCTAGATGGGTGGATATGCCGTTAAAAAAAGAAAATTGATTCTGCTTTGAACTCTTCAGAATGATTTTGAAATCTGTTAATCTCTATGCAAATATATCACTCTTTTTTTTTTTCACAGATCAAAAGCCTGAATGATAATTAATCGAATAAAACAAAAGAATTTCCGAAAGAAAAATTATTTTACTTAATTTTCCTGTTTTTTTTAAAGTAAGAGTTCCATTCTTGCAGTTCCTGGATATTATTCTAAAAAAGGTTAACATAATTAGCATTAGGGATATATCTATAAAATGTGTAAAAATCAACAAAAGCATCATTATATAAAATAGATAAATCATCAAACTAATAAAAGGTGGGGTAGGAATCATATTAAAAAAAATTGTTCTTCTCTGAAATTTGAAATGGAAAAATATTTTTTTTTAAAATTCACCCTTTAATAAATGAAGTTTTATTAAATTGAATAATATGCTAATTTTTGCCAGATTTGAAAAAATTTCTCACTTGTTGATTTCACACTGAAATTTCTGTCCATTTTGTTCATATCTATAAAGTGTGCATACATTTTTCAAACCCTCTGTTTTCGATAGAATTAATCAATTCAGGTTTTACAAGTTGATTTTCAGCCAAAGTGTTTTCGTTAGCTCTCATTAATTAATCAATCTTTTATTCTTTTTGGATTTGATTTTTTTACAAGATGTATTAAAAATGATTTTCTTTTAACTTCTGTTATTTATTTGTTTCTTCTTCAGGGCCTGGTATTGATGTCCCAGCCCCTGACATGGGAACTGGTGAGAGGGAAATGAGCTGGATTGCTGACACTTTCTCCCAGACTTTAGGTAAACATTTTTCATTGTATTCATATAAATGGGTCATTTCATGTCAAGTGGACCAGTGGTCCCCACTCGACCATCTCAGATTTTGCTCTAATTTTGCTCACATATTCAAATGGGTTTGAAATGAAGTCCTGTAAAATTTTAGCTCAATATCTTTACTCGTTCAGTCACTATGGATCCAAGAACAAGAACTACTTTGTTTGAAGCGACGACAACAAAATTATTTTCAACTAGCAACCATTCCACAACAGGACTTCTACTGCTCTGAAAATTTGTTCTCAAGGTCAACTTTATATGTAGATTTTGAAAATGTTATCAGCCTAGCTCTAGAAATCATTATTTTCTCAGAAAAAGATGTCAAACTGGGCTCCAAATTTCATTGGTATTTCCGAGAAGCCATTTTTAAGTAATCATTACTCAGGACCCTGCCAACTTTGTGTGCTCTATCTGGCAAGGAAGAAAGTGATGTCAATGCACTACAAAATGTTACAATCTGTATCTTTCTGGCTTTTCTAGATCCTGAGATATAAGGTCTCAAAACTGGCCCAAATTAAAAAAACAACAAAAATGCACCATTCTTAAAGGCAAAAATGTACACGTGGAACAATCTGCACAATTTTCTACCATGAACCACTGAAAAGGGCCATGTTTAAATTACTTGAATTGTCAAAAGGAAGACAATTCTTGTTTCAAAGCAATGCAGAAAAAAGATTTTTAAAAAAGAATTTGCGTCCTTGAAGAAAAAAATGTTCAATTTCAAAAACAAGAAAGTAATGTGTACTGGCATTTGAGTCGTAGCTTTTTAGAATTGACAAAAGAGTAAAATAAAAAACATTAGCCACAGATCCAATGAATAAAAAATGTATAAAAAATAAGATGGAAGACATCTTATTTATATTAGATGAAAAACAA
>VCCN01004562.1:2619072-2635875 GCA_006491835.1 Architeuthis dux | reverse complement strand
TAGGCTTTTAGGGGCGAATTTAAATAAAAAAAACAAAAAAAACGTTTTTTATAGACATAATAAGGAATAAATATTAAAATTGTTAGCCCTATAGCTCCATTGGTGCAGCCTGTACATGTGATAGATACATAGCCAGCCAACCAGACCAACTTGAAAACTGAAGAAATCTATGTTGATAGTTTTGGTTGACAGTTTCTAATTATATGGAAAAATTAGATTACAAGAATTTGAATCTAAATCATCCATAATATTATTCTGCTTGTTTCTACATGCGTTTGATTGTTACGCTTTCAGTAATAACATAAGGAAAAGGTTAGGTAGTTCAGCAAACCAGAGTAATTTTTTTATGAAAATGTATTACTTTTTTCATAAGAGAGTTGGAAGGGAGAGAGCAGAAAAGAAAGTTAGGTCGTTTACTGAGAGGGTATGAAGAGATAGGGAAGAAAAGAAAGTTGAGTAGTTTAATAAGAGGGTTGGAAGGGAGAGGGCAGAAAACAAAGGTAGTTTACTGAGGGGGTAGCAAGATTTTTTTAACATGAAACTAATCCATGTTTGTATAACATTTAGATAAAAATATGGATGGTCAACAAAGATTGGAAGGGATAAGGGAGAGAATGAGAAGTGCAGAGGCATAAGATAATGGATAATCTTAGTCGTCAAAACCCGTGGAATCATTACAGGTTCAGCTAGTTTTGATCAGGGATGGAAAGGGGTACGGCATATACCAACTTCTCAATTTCCAGGGTTTTGTATGTTCAATCAGTTTCATAGCAAGGGTCCTCAGCACTTGGGGGGGGGGAGACACCATCCTTGGCGGAGGGGCATAATTATTAATGCATTATAGGTCGGAGGAAATTCTGTGCTCCTTCACACATGCACATCTCACTATGCTACTGTGTTCAATGTCTAATAATGAAGACATTACTGTATACCTATTTCCCAAACCCAGCCTTGCTGTATACCTAGTCCTCAAAACCCAGCCTTACCATATACCTAGTTCCCAAAACCCATTTCCATCACTCGTTTTGATATAAGTTGTTAAAATTTATTTGCCTAATATCAGTTCAAGTGAAAATTATTTTTAATACTTTTCAACAAAACAGCTTTTAAGGTCAATGAGTGGAATTCTATGAGATGATTCCAGTTGCATTTGGAGTCTGATTTCTCAAGTTTGTATTGGATGTATTTACTAAGCTTAGCTTCATTTGACACAAGGTTGCACCAGTGGAGCACCCAGTGAGGATCAAACTCACAAACAATGGCTTCTAAAACTAACTTGTCAACCATCACACTATAAGAAGTTTGTTGGTTAATATGATTAACAACTTGGGTTAAAATTACCTTCTAGATCATCACAACTCTTTGTAATCTTCCAAGAGTTTTTTTGGACGATTGAACTCCTTGTTGTTGTTGTTGTTTGTGTTGTTAACATGATCTTTCAGCCTAAGAAGGAAAGGAAAGGAAAACACCTGAATCCTACGTTATAAACGTTGGAGAGAAAAATCTCTGTTTACCACCATCACATTCGCTTAATACATCTGAAGAAGACTGTACAATGGATTGGCCGAAATGTTGTGTTAACAACATAAACAACAAGAAGGAGTTTAATTGTCCCCAAAACTTGTTGAATATTAATGACCCTTCTCAAAACTATAGACAGTATCCTTGTAATCTTATTTTCTTAAATTCAAATTAATAAAGACAGCAAATACTGATGGTGTAGTAAAGAATAGTCAAGCATTAAAACTGCTGAGTGGGGAGCAGGGCCAACCCTAGGTAACAGCAACATGGGCAGTCGTCCAGGGAGCCAAGTGGCATGTGTGGAAAAAATGGGGAATGTTGGATATCCATCTTGGTCTGCGGGAGGAAAATCCTGAACTTGGAGAAAAAGGAAGACTCGAAACTTGGTTTGTAATAATATGATATATTTTTATTTGCATGCCGTGGCGGAGAATGAAGAGTGGGAGAGAGACAATGAGAGCCGACAAACTGTTCCTAACAGGGAAACTGGCCCTGTGCTCCCAAGCCCAGCTGCTCTCTGCTCTCTGCCTCTCCCTTTTCCGAGGGCCTCTGTGTCACTTTTATCGGGTTTGAACGCCCACACTGATTTTCCAGGATGCCATCTGCAGTCAGGGTTTAGTCAATATCCCTTTTATGACTTTTGAACACCTGGTGTGTCTTCTGGTCCCTGATACCTTGCCGTTTGGGGTTTTCGTTGATATCTTGTTTATAACTTTCAACACCTGTGGAGGTCAAATCTGTGACCCCCACCCACGGCTGCCTAAATATTCAACATAAATTAAACAGTCAATATAAGAAAATTCCCTGATGTGAAGTCAGATTTTTCAGGAATATCTGACAGTTAAATACTTTCTGTTGTGGTGAAACTAAGAAACAATTAGCAAAGGAAATTCTCATGACTGACAACAAGCTCAATCAGGCTTAGGGAGTTTGGTGAGATAGAATACTCACAATAGCTAGGGCCTGGGAGGGAAGGTAAGTAGGGTGAGACAAGATCGCAAGTAAATAAACAAAAAAAGAAGATAATACTATACTATACTTAAAATTCAGTTTGCCCGGGGCGCCCAGAACCCTAGGACTGGCCCTAGTGGGGAACCTGTCGATTTGTCTGTTCTTTTAAATACTGCAGGAGCAAAGTGTATCATCTGTTTTAGTAAAAAAATGTATAACTTCCAAGATTTAAATTTTTCTCTTGGGAAAAGAAATCCTATTTCATATAAAATGACTATAAACAAGCCTGGTTGCTGCAGGGTCAAACTCCACTCCTGCTATTCCAACTGAAGATGATTACTGCAACTTTAGTATTGTATAACAAATAAAAAATCTTCGTAGATTTGACTTGCCAGTTTGCTTCAGTCGGTAACAGTGCTGACTACTGATCACTTGGTTGTGATTTCAAATCACAGTGGGGACATGTTAATTTTATATATCAGTTTGGTTTAACGTGATGGGACAGACGAACAGTGAAGACTTTACTCCCCTAAATTAGGTGAAGATTGTTCATGTTGTTGCTACTGTGGAAAAACAATGTCAACTCCAGACTTGGACTGCTGTTTGACAAAATGACTCTGAAAAATTTCATTAACTCATTATAGGGTACCCCTAAAAATATTCTAGTTATCAAAACAACCTTTCTGTATGTTAAACTAGACCTAATTACAAGATATTTTCAGTTGCAAGTTTTCTGAAATTCTTTTGTTTATCGGGGCAAAACCCCCCTCTGATGAGGTGATCATATATTGCCCAAAAAGTGACCAAAAATGGAAAATATAAAAAGTTAAAAATTAAAGTAGAAAGTTAAATAAAACATAGAATTAAAGAATAACATTCAATAAAATAAATAGATACAAAAAATTGATATTGATAAAAAAAACCCAACACATTTTAAAAATGTTATTGTGCGGGCCAAAAACAGGCTAATTTAATGGGGTGTGGTATGCCTCAAAACTGTCTTTGTTCAAGCACAAGTGTACTTTGCAAAGCTTGCAGACCGCATTGGTGCGGATTATCTTGTCTTTGTGGCTACAATATTTGCATGTGGCTGACAGGTTCTCAGGTGATCATATATAGTCACTTGCACCATAAAGGGTTTAAGAATGCTTCATTGATCCAATTTTGCAGAATGCAAAAATTACTTATAGTATCTGATCAGCCAGGTTTTCCAAAGTAATCCCTTCTGATCTATCCAATATAAAATCCCCACAAATAGACTTATCTAAAATATTTCGTCAGGCATAGTTTTACCTATTCCTTTGACATTGGCGTTTGTACTGTAAATGTTAGTAGGGGGGAAATGGAATGTGATGGAGTGAACATGACCAGACCGGAAAGGAAATAATTTAAGGTGTTTCAATAAAAATAGGTTTTAATGCATCTGACCTTTGCATTAATCTTAAGCTGGTGTTTGCTACTTTGTTTCAAATTTTATAATTTCTTCATTTTTTAAAAGTTAATAAAAATTAATAAATCCTCTTCATTATTTATAATTGCTTGGAGTAAATTAGGATGAAACCGGACCGGAAGTGATGACATTATGCGTGTGCATATGCCTGCCTGTCTGTGTGTGCGCGCGAGCAATGGCAACAGCAGCTGTAGTTGTCTTACCCTCATCATCATCATCATCATGTATACGTTAATATCAGTAATAGCAAATAGCATCATCATTATCGTTAATAAAATCCCCATCATCATAGTTATGATCAACCACAGCACCATCATTATCAGCATCAATGTATGTGCCAACATCATCATGAACATAAACAACAAAGCTAATCAACATCTTATTTTTCATGATCATTGGAGCATCATCATCATCATTCATAACAAAACTAGTACTATTATTTGCATCAATAAAAAATGACACATCAAAGTGTTGCTATCATCATCGTTATCAATAGAGACAAAAGCATTATCGTCACCATCAAATAGAAACCTGTCATCATCATCAAAAAGATCAATCACAATACTCATCATCATCATCATCATCATCAATAACATTAAAAGACTTTTCTTGTGGCTGCTGCTACTTCCTTCCAAGACAAGACAGGAGAGAAACAGACAGAAAGCAAAAGAGAGAGGGGAAACAGACAGAAATCAAAAGACAGGGGTGGAGAAACATATAGACAGAAAGCAAAAGACAGAGGAGGAGAAACGGATAGACAGAAGGCAAATGAGAGAGGATGCAAAACAGATAGACAGAAAAAAGAGAGAGGGGGTAGAGAGGATGAGAAAGAGATACACACAGAGAAAGAAAAGGAGAAATGACAACATGGAGATATAACAACATATCTGATTACATTTTCGCTACAGTATGGAAATGGTTCGGACAATTTAAGCAGTTAGAAATATGGAATCAGTGTCAATAACTCGTCGTGTACAGACGAAAAGAAAAGAGATTTCAGTGGATACCTCGAAAAAAGAAACAGACAGTTTAGAAAGAAGAGAAAGCTGACAATTTTTAAGCAAAGGTCGAAGTGAAAAAAAAAGACTCTAAAAAAGAAAAGTGAAAGAAAGAAAAAGAAATCGTCAACAAAAACAAGAAAAAAAGATATTTATTGCCTTTTTTCTGTTTCTTTTATAAAAAAAAAAATAATCCCTGCTTTTTTAACACCTTCTTGTAAAATCATTCATTCAGTCATTCATAAAAACCCCCACACATTATCCTTTAAACTTAAAGGAAAGGATTTATTTATTTTTATCAATGAATGAAGAAAGATCGTAAGGCGGACATGCAATCTCAGTAGTAAAAAGAAAAAAGATTAAAAGAAGATTTTTAAGAAAGGATTATCGCGTATTTATTTGTTTTGTTTATGGTTTTAATGTTTAATCTGCTTCTACCGATATTCATCTTCTTCTTCATGGGATAATAATACTAATAATGAAAGAAGATTATCATCTTCTTCATCGTATCTTCTTGTCTCGTCTTTAAAACATCGTAAAAATGGTGGATCCTCCCTTTCATTGTGATTTGACATAACAACAACAAAAGATCGTTTATCCGTTTTTTTAAAATCATTTACTTTGTTTACATTTAATTTTTGTGGTTCTTTCTCTTCACTTCCTTTAAGTCATTTTTAGATATTTATAAATTCCAAGAAATCTTTGATGTTTTGGGATACCTAAGTTATTTCTTAATGATTTTATTAAAATAGATTACTTAATTAAAAAAAATAGTAATTATTGTATTGCTATAAATTAAATAAAAATATTATTTTATTAAAAATCATCTAAATAGCAATTCTGACATCTAGACGCAACCAAACATATCTAGATCTAGATTAAAAACATCTAAATTGACAACACTGCAACAACAACACAAGCTCGTTTCTCCGTTATTTTAATCATTTGGTTTGTTTTAAAAAATTGTAGGCCTTTCTTTCCCCCAAATCAATAAATAAATATCTATAAATTCAAAGAAATCTTTGACGTTTTGGGAGACTTCTGGATGTTTGTTTGCTAACCATTATTGTTGTCACTACTATTTCTCTCCTGAATAACAACACATTTAAACAATGGATTTATGAATGATTTTCTTTTCTTTAAAAGTACGGATTAAAATATGGAAAAAATAAAATAAAGATAAATGTTAGAAAAACTTGAAAATAACTATTTATTACTTCAATTTCTAATTTAATAAATGAATACAAACAAAGTTGTTTAAAATAATCATTTATTTTATTATTTCCATGACTGAGTTGATTAATGATATTTAAATTTTAACTTCATGTTTTAGTTTTGTTAGAAAGACACTAGGAATAGTTTTTAATATTGCACTAAAAGAAAAAATATATTCATTATTCAGATCAATAAACAATTAATCTCTCAATATCTTAACTTCATTCAATAACGTCAACGTGTCAGAAGTTATTGATAACAACAATAAAGAAAAATAGATTCTTAATAAAACTACCAAATTTTATGTTTTAGTTTTGCACATGTGGCAGTTGCGAATAACAGTATAGTAAAAATAAACAACACAATATCAACTTCATCATTAAAACATTTTAATATTTGATTTGAAGCAATTGTTTTTTCGCAAATAAATCCATCCATTCATTAAAATTATTGTAGTAAACTAAAACTAGAAACGGTGTTTCTCTTTGTTCTTATTATAAAAAAACGAACAATAATACATTATCACCTTCATCATTAAATATCTAACTTTTTAATATTTGATTTAAAGCAATCACTAGTTTTTCTTCCTTTTAAACCCATTCATTAAAATTATTGTAGTATACTAAAACGTACAATTTCATCAAATATCTAACTTTTTAATATTTGATTTAAAACTATATTTCTTTTTTTTCCCTCCATAAATCCCATTCATTAAAATTATGGTAGTAAACTAGTGACGGACTTTGTTCTTATCAGAAAAAAACAAACAAAACCTCATTGAAAACAATACACGTGTATATGTTTTGTAAAATTAATCCATTTATTCATACCTACACTTTCCTCTTCTTTGTGTTGGTTGGACAAAAAAAGAAAAACTCGTATTTATTTTAAAATAAAATCCAATCTTTAGTTGTTGGTTTGTTGTTATTAAAATCCACCTTTCTCACTAACTACCCCAATATCTTTATTTACAAATCTCCCCGGGGTGGTGGTATTATACCTGCATGCAGTGAATTCTTTTAGGACAAGCTAGTGACATATCACGGGCACCACTCAATAAATCTGCAAACAATAAAAACAACCAACCGACCCAGATGTAGTAGTGATATTGTTTTGTTCTTACTGCTACTACAAAAACGATATTTGTAGTTTAAGTTCTGGATTGCCAGGGAGCAGGGGAAAAACCCTTTTTGTTGGATTAAACGAAATCTGTAGGATTTTTCTTTTTTTTACTGTCCGATGCCCGTACAACAAATCGCAGTCACACCGTTTAATAATAAAGAGGAAAATGCTTCAACTATGAAGAAGGACCCTAAAGATAAACCATCAGCCCCCAGCAAAAGGAAGGAAGGCTGTAAGGTAAGTAAATAAATCCCATCAGTCCTCAGGGTGTTTAATTTAACATTTTCTTTTAACAGGAGGTAGGTATTAAAAAAAACTTTACTTTTTCTGTGTATTAAATTATTTAAGGTGTTTTCTAAGTCTATCATTTTCTTACTAGATTGAAGAAAAAAAACAACGAAATACTTTTTAAGGAGTTTTATTTATTTTTATTTAAAGATCTTTTTAAAACAAGTTGCAAAATATCTTGTTTGAAGGTCTGATTAATGGCTTTAATTGCAAGAAAATAGCATAAAGTTTAAGGAAAATTAGTTAACCTATTAAAAGTTTTAAGTTTAACACATTTTCCTTATTTTTTTTTTCTGTGGTCCAAAAAACTAAAACAAATTTTGGAAGGTCATTTATTTACCCACTTGCTTATTGTTTGAATTTTGTAGATTTATTCCTTTTTTGTTATCCAGAAAACTTGAGTTTCCTGTTTCAGTTTGGTTAGGGCGTAAAGTTTTTCGTTTAGGTTTTTGTTTTTGTTGTTAGCAATTAATCAATTGGAAAAGTCAGGTTTTGTGGGTGACCGGGAAAAAGCCATAACTTCTGTTTCTGGCTAGGAAAAATTAGACTGATAGGTGGTGTAAAGTCAAGTCAATTACGGAACAAATGTAAGCAAAAAGCTTGACCGACCATTTAAAACTATTTTATTAAATTTAACTACAAAAGTTAGGGTTAGTGTTCAAGGCCTGATTATCCTATACCAGGGCCGCTAGGCTATTAACAATAGGGGGTGGGGCATCTTCAACCATCCTCCCCTCTCCCCATTTCTTAAGCCTACTCAGCCCTATAGTATAATCCGGTCCTGTTAGTGTTATGGTTAAGGTCATGTAAGTCAATAACAGAACAAATAAAAGCAAACTTGTCACAATCGTGATGGTATTTTCGCCACTGAAATTCCGAGAGATGTCTGGAACAGAACTTTAGAGATGTCAATAGTTTACGCCATCTATACAAAAAGGGCGAGTTTACGCCGCTTAAAATAACAAATTTGGATATTATATATCCAAATTTTTTATTTTATTCCAGTCCACCTATCTGTCTAATTACTAATTAGATAATGGATATAATATTTGTTTGTTGTTTTTAAGGTTATGAATACTTTTCGGATTATTTGAATTTTTTTTATTTAGAAAGTTTTATAAAATTTATTTTAAAAAGATTTTAAAAAAATGTTTTATAAATTTATATTTATTTTTAAAAAATGATGAAAATGAATCCCAAGCAGTAATTATTAATTTTCGGCTCTGAATTCGTTCTGTGGCCACAAAAAAGTATAGAATGTCCTGGGGATACCCCCCCTCCCCTTGCACTATAAGGGGCGGATCGGAAGGACATTTCTGACGGCTGCGTGGACACTGGTCGCGGGGGACAGGGCAATCGTTTTTGTCCTTGCTCAGACGCAACGCGTGTGGGAACCCGGCGTGAAACCGACCTTGTGGGGAGGTAGTTAAAATAACTAGTCAAGGCGTAACGGGTCCAGACAGACCCCCCCCCCCTGATTCCTCTGAATTATTTTTAAACAGATTTCCATAAACAAAAAAAAAATGTAATTCAACATTTGCAAATGCTGTTCAAACAATTTTCACTTTCAAACTTGCCTTTCTTTTAATATGATCTTTTTGTTGTTGTTCTTACACAAACACAATAATGTGAATTAAACCTATGGTTGTTGTGTTTTTTTAAAACTCATTTCCACTTAATGAATAATATGAGGTCGGGGGAAGATCGGCACAGGTTTTTACGTGTTTTATACAAAATTAAAATATGAAAACTATACAACAAACAATAACACCGACGTGGACGCAGTGTTGTCAACTCAAAAAATATTTTCGCGCTAGTTTGACTGCCAAAAAGCGTTAAATTTTTTAAAATCGCCAAAATGTTTCAGGCTAAAACGCGCTAATTTAGCGCTTTTTGCAATGCCAAAACAAGAAAGGCGCTAATTCGAATGCGAGGGGGGGGGGGACTATTATTAATTGATTGGCCTCATATATCGTCAGGACGAAATCCGCAACATTTATTCTTAATTGTGAAAATATGGAAAAAGAAAGGTCATCATGTTTAATAAAAATTAAGGACTTGAATTCTTGCTCGATTCATGTTGACAAAGAAAAAGCTTTTTACATGCTTGTTTGTTTTGAAATTTGAATGCTAAAAATGTTTTTCGGCTATTGTTACCTTTCCCGTTTCAATATGGCCGCCCCTCCAACGGTCGAGTGGTAGCTGTTGATGGCGAATTTAAAGTCAAAGATGTAGACGACAAGATTCCTCAGAACGGCATTTTTATGGTTGGAATTAATAGGTTTTATGGTTAATGTTTCATTTCCAGTTCAGTTAAAAAAATATCTCTTGTTACTTGCAATGGGACAATAATAGACGTGCGTGCAGCAGGCCTACCATGTTTATGTACAGAATTTCTTTTTTTCTGTTCTTCTGGTAAATGAACACGTCCTTCAGTCATTTTGAATTCAAAAGGTGAAAAAATGTTGAAATTGTCGTCTGTTTCTTTGACTTTAAATTCACCAACAACAGCTGCCACTCGGCCGCTGATGCGGCGGCGTTTGGAAACGGGAAACGGCAAATTTGCTTGTTTTTTCCCCACAATCTGATGAAGAAAAACAAATTTAAAGCTGTTGGAAAAAGGAAAAAAACAAACTTTGGTTTCTGTCTAGGGAAAAAGTCATAGGAAAATTGTTTTTAATAAAATAAGTAATTTTAATTTATTTAATTTATAACGTTTTTTTTTATTATCATTTACTTTAAAATATTCCATATTTTATTAAAAATATTACTTATTTCATATTTTATTTTAAAATTTTTTCCTTTTTTTCCTATCCAGAAACCAAAGTTATGACTTTTTTTCCCAACCCTTTTCCCCCTACAATCTAAATGCAAGATGTAATTAATAAAGGCGGGGGCTGGGCATGAAAAACTCAAATCACAAAGTCAACTTTTCCTTTATTTTCCCATATTTCCAATAAACATTGCTACATTGACTTTCAATGCATTTTATTATAGTATATTATATTGTAGTCAAATATAAATTTATTAGCATATCAAATGACATGGTTTTTTATGTATGGATCGGCAATAAGGAGCCAAAAGCTTTTTATTAATTCAAGTATCCTAATTTTAAGTTTTTTGAAAATCTCAACTGACATTGTGCAGTATAAAAAAAAATTTCTTCTTCACTGTGTCAGCTAGATCAAAGGAAAAAGAAAGCAGTTTGCAAGGTTTTTGGCCAGAAAGTGCCCTTCCTCTCCCAGTGGCTTCACAAAAGAGAAAGCATTTGACATTGTTGCGTTGCGTTGACAGCTTTGGTCTGTGTACTTCTTTGATATGGGAAGGGCATGTCTCATTTTCCCACCCTTTAATTTTATTATTCGTTGTACAATCTATAACATTTTGACCCGTCCATTATGAGTTGTAGGATCTCAGCTAGCAGACACTACAGACAACCACACGAACATACCATTTGCATATTTGGCTTTTATATGTATAGATTTATTTACTGATGGACTTTTTACCTTTTCTTTTCTATTCTATTTGTATTTGGATGATTGGGACAATGGTTTTATGGCCTCGACATTTCACAGCTCGGCTTGGTTGAGTGTTTCTGTGTCATGCGACACATGAGTGATTTATTGGCCTCTCCAAGGTCGAGTTTGACGGGGGGGGGGGTCCACACATGTGGACAAGGTCATAAATTGCCTAGTCCCCGCAACTAGTGTCACGAAGGTGTCAGGAGTATTCCCGACACTTCGCTAATAGTGCAGTGGGGAGGTGCTGCCTCGTGGTTGGAATCTACAGAACCGGACATTATATACTTTTGGAGGATGAATCCTGTTTGTCTCAAACAATTTATGGAGACCCAATTTAAAAAATAATTTTTTATGGGGCCTGGGTGCAACCCCAAAATAGACTGTTTTTTTTTTTATTTGTTTTTCCAAATAATCCATGAAGTGTGAAGTGTACCCTTGTGTTTATTTCACCTGTACATACATACAGGTAAACTTTTATTTGCCCCATGAATTTTTTTTACTGAAGCTTCATTGAAAACAAACAAAATCTTTTGAATTCAAACCCCCATCCTTGTTTAGGGGAAATGATTTACCCATTGCCTTCCATTCATTAAGGTAACTTACACATTACACTTACACATTACCTTCCATTCATGAAGGTAACTCTTGGATAATTTTTAATCATGAACTTCACTGTTTTCCATTTCCACTTTGTAGATATTTCACTTAACACCATCAGATCAGTTATTGCTTGTAATGCAGAAACTGCATTTTCTACTTTGTAGATATTTCCTATAACACTATTTTTCCTTTGTTTTCCCACAATCCACCTTCACACACTGATCAACCTTTGGGTATTCGCATGAGACAAAAGTGCCAGTGAGCTAGAATGACCAGAATTTATGGCAGTTCCTACTGCCTATGCTAAATTGGTCAACTCAATCTGAGTACTTGATTGGCCTAGAGGAGAGGCAACCACCGCTCCTGATTGGCCACTTGTACTGGCTCACTGGAGCCGTCTTCTTTTGCTGGAGGCAGGGTCATTACACACCATCAAATAAGTTATTGCTTGTAATATAGACACTGCATTTTCTACGCATTTATTTTTCTTACTTTCAAGTTTTTTAGTAAACAATTTAAATACACTCTTTTGATTTTGCTTATAAAATCCCATTATTTGGCTAAAGGCATGAAACCTATGCATAAAACATGCGCAGGATTCTCGGTTTATTGTATTTAGAAACTGATTGTAAAAATTAAACAATTATTTACTTTTACTTATGCTGCTTGATACATGACCAACGTCTTCATTAAGTTTCATAGAGTAGCGACATCAGATACTGCGACAAACAAGCTGATGTTATCTTGCTATGAAAAGTGGCTATGAAATAGACTTGGCTATGAACTCGCCTGCTATGAATTTGTTTGCTCTGAATGTTCCGTAACCCATTTGCTGGCTGCTGGTCTGATCTAATTTACAAAAGAAGAAAGGCAAGAAAGTAAAATGAGGTGAAATTAAACTTGGCAGGTGGGGAGAAAGAAGCAGGGTAGGGTTATGCCAAAGGATAGGGGATGAAACATAAAGATGTTTGCTAAAGGAGAACGGCTGATTGTGTGCATGTATATTATCTGATTTCAGCTGCTGGTAATATAACTACTACTAACTATTACTACTATTTCATTGTATACTCAAATGAAGATAATGATTTATGTTGGCATTACGAACTGTGAAAATAAGGATAGTTTTAGTCTATTAAATATGGCTTTGTTGTCTCTTAGACTCCCATGAGCTTTTTCAGCTTCTACAGTACTTCAGATTTCCACCTCTACATACAGTATCGCCCATAAATAAGTGTACACCCCTACCACTATTTTATAAAAATTAAATTTTCTTCTCAACCAAACATAACAGGTTTTATTATGTCTAGTGGAACATTACACAATAACAATTTTCTACTTGAATTAATATGGATTAATTTTATTATAATCTATACACATACAGTATTGCCCTTGAATAAGTACACCCCTACCACTTTTTAATAGAAAGTTAATTTTCTTCTAAACCAAATATAGCAGGATTTTATTATTTCTAGTGGAACATTACACAATCAAAACAGATATTATCAGGTATTATTTATGATCAAACTCTATAGCATTGAAACTCTGTTTCCAAAAATATGAATATGTTGCTGTCCAAAGATGAGTACAACACTACGAAAAAAAATATTTTCTTTTAGAAGAAAATCAACTTTCTATTAAAAAGTGGTAGGGGTGTACTTATTTATGGGCGATAATGTATACCATTAGAAAAGCAACAGGTATTTTACGAATAGTTAATAGAAAAGTTTATTAAGTTTCAAGTTGTGGCTAATCCATGTCTTATATTCATCCGTTTATCTCTGCAAATGAGGACTAATATACTCCATCTGTAATCCACCCCAAATAAGCTTATTGTAAAAGATTATATAGTACACTCCTGGGTAAATATAATGAGCCAAGCACTTTCCCTCATATAAAAGATCTTAACACCATATGGGCGCATATTGAGGCCAAACTGGTTGGGAGAAAATGTGGGAAGCAGTCAGAGATGAATGGAACAACATTTGTGCAACACACTGTAAACAACTATCGGATAGCTTGACTAAATGGCTCAGTTTTCTGAAGAAAATCAAGGGAAAAGCCATCCCATACTAAAACATACTCTGTGCAGAAACACTGGATGCACTGCTGTATAACATTGAAACTACTTCCTCTGGTGTAATATTCCTGAGGAAGGCTGAAGAACAAAACAACAAGGAGTTCAATTGTCCGAAGAACTATTTGAATGTTAATGACCCTTCTCGAAACTATAGAAAATAACTATTTGAATGAGTGAATACATATACCTCTTCGAACTTCGTTGACAGAGATAAATAAATTAGACACGGCCACGTGTGTGTGTGTGTGTGTGTGCATGTAAACTCTTTGTAAATTTCATAAATTGTTGATAATCCATTTTTTAAAAATTTGGCCTTCTCACCTAGTGTGAGGCAGTTTGAAAGTTGGAACCTTATAGTCAATAAATGATAAATGGTGCAGTGCAATTGTTTTAAGTAATCCCAAATCAATGTTCCCATATAAAAAGACTATTATTATTCGCTGGGGCTCACTCCATCAGGGTTTGAAATTAACATTGTCCCGCAGACCGTAAAAATGTGTTCGGGACAAAGAAATATCTTCCCTGGGACAAGAGTGATTTAAAAAAAATAAAAAAACACTTCCAAACCTGGAGTTTATTTGGAGGCGTCCAGAGAAGATATCTTTTTGATTTTGGGACCATTTACATTTCCTTCAGGACGGTTAAATTGTTTTTCGTCAAACTCCAGTCCAAAATTTTAAAAAAGAAAAAAGATATCTTCCCTAGATGCACCTGGGACGGAAGTGATACAAAAAAAAATAATTTTTTATTTATTTAAAAAAAATCATTTCTGTTCCAAGGAAGATATTTGTTCATCCCAAACACATTTTTACCGACGACAGGACAACATTAATTTCGAGCCCTGCCACTGATAAATTATGATTTTTAAGAGTAAGAAGCATTTTAAAATTTTGCAGATTTTTCTTTTTGCACATGGTGGATTTGAGGAGTGCTGGACTAGTTTTGGTGTGGAGTGGGTTAAAACTAAGAAAATCTGTTATGATATGCTGCCACAGGAGGTCATTTCCAGGCCAACACCTGGGCAGAAGTGGAAGTGACCCGGTCACCCTAGGAAATATGCATATGCATGGGTGTCTGAAAACAGGATGTTGAACACACAAGCGTGGGCGTTCAAACCTGATAAAAAAAGACACAGACCACCAGCTTGGATGGAAGCTCAGAGGACTCAGAACAGAAAGCAAAGACAGCTGGAGAGACAGACTGTCAGTTCTCATTATCTCTCTCCCACTCTTCATTCTCCGGCCGACAAAATGTATCTTATGAAATAGAAATATATCTGGATATTTTTATAAACAAGTTTTTCGAGTCTTCCTTTTTCCGGCAAGTTCAGGACATTCATCCCACTTCATCCCAGTATACAACAAATCAAATAGAAGTTACCTGCCCTCCTGTCTAACTTAATATTGAAATCAAACAAAGGCAGATGCTGTTTGAATCAAAAGTGTAAATCTGAGGCCTTTTAACCAATGTTCCCTCTGATTTTTTAGTTGATTAGTTGTCAGTGTGTGCAAAAATCTTATGTTGTGCAAATCTTTTCTTGAAAAAGTATGTGCGCACTGAATGCTTGTGCAAATGTAAACTTGAAATTTTTCAAGATAATTTTGGCACAGCCTATCTCTTATGGCTAATAAAACTGTATTGGCATGGTTTAATATAATAAATGTATGATTTGATTCTATTCTTTGAACTACTTTGTTCAGTTTTATGTTCCAATTGAATAAAACATCAATGAGTGTTTCATGTGATGCAATGCGTACAATTTATAAACATGGCATTTGAAAACCAGACTAACTAGTTAACAAAAACAGTTAGCTAAGAAATTATTTTCAATAATTATAATTTTAATATTATTATTATAATTATACTTATTATACCTATACTTGTGCAAATGTAAACTTGAAATTGTTTCGAAAAATTTTGGAACAGTCTATCTCTCATGGCTAATAAAACTGTATTGTCCTGTTTTATTTTTTACTAAAAGATTAGTAAGCTACCTGGTATTTACTAGAGTATTTGGCGATAAATTTAATTTTTTTGAAAAACATACATATCTGAGCAAAAAAACAACTATATTTTCATGGAAATTTGTACACATGTTCTTAAATAGCTATTTTACAAGGTTATTCTATATAAGCGCCTTCAGCATCAATGACTGCTTGAATGCGGGACTGGAAGTGTTGGCATGCCCTAATCAAATGGTCCTTATTTATTTCTCCCTCGCAACAATGCTTCACATGTAGTAGTGCAGAGGATTTAAATCTGGCGAGTTAGGGATCACATGATCATGAAAATTATCAGCCATCCATTCTTGGGTCACTTGAGCTTTGTGAGAAGAAGCAGTCTTGCTGGAACATGTACGGCCTTCCATTGGCTACTCCCTCAATCCAGGGCTTAACTGTTTCAAGCACCTCAATGTAGCCAACAGGATTAACTCTAAGACCCTGTGGAAAAAAGAGTGGGGTGGCATGACATGTCCCTTATTACTCACGACCCCTAAAACCATCACAGATGCTGGAAACTTGGTATGCATAACCCTGGGGATCTCAGAAGGATCTGCTCATGGCCACCTGTCATTTTTCCAGTTCACCTTTTGGTCCTGGTCAAGGTATTTTTAATCAGAGAAAAACAAGAGTATGCCAGGTTCTTCAGGGATTTTGACCTTGTTGAGTAACTGCTTTGAGTGGATCAGCGGTTTTCCTGTGTCTTTGCAGACATGAACTGACCTCTCCTCATTACATACAACTTGTATCGGATGTCCTTGTGCACCACAGTTCTGATAGTACCCTCTGACACCTGGAGATCTCTGGAAATGTCCCTCATTGACTTTCTGGGGTCATCATCGATAATGTTCTGGACCTGTTCTACAAACTCTGGTGTCCTGTCAGAACGTTGAGAGTGCCTTTTCTGCTTAGCTACAGGTGAAACATCCCCGCTGGCGGCTTCCAACTCCTTCTGAACTTGATGAACAAATGATCTGGCAATATTTTGCAATTTCTAAATCGCTGTGTTTTGCACTTTAGGCAACAATAACAACGTGTCTTTTCATTTCTTGAGTTAAAT
>VCCN01004562.1:2576033-2588295 GCA_006491835.1 Architeuthis dux | reverse complement strand
TATACAACGGTTGCATAATACCAGCCGTGACTTACGGATATGAAACATGGAAATTAACAAAACTAGCTGAAAACCAACTCAAAATAGCACGGAGCCATGGAAAGAGCAATGATAGGGATAACTCTAAGAGAGAGAAAAAGATCAACATGGATCAGAGGGAGGACTAGAGTGAAAGATATACAAATAATTAAGCAGCAAAAATGGAGATAGGCTGTTCACAAGAAGAGATGATAATAGATGGGGGTGGGGGAGACTAACCGACTGGTGCCCATGGGACAGTAAATGCAGTAGGAAAAGGTCAAACAAAAGATGGAGAGATGAGATAGAAAAGTTTGCTAGGCGGACATGGCAGAGGTTAGCACAAGATCATCATGGAAGGAGATAAGAAAGGCCTTTGTCCAGCAGTGGACTTATAACAGCTGATGATGATGATGATGATGATATTCGTGTGGCTAAAACTTTAGTCTTTAGACTTTATATGCAATAATTTTACTGAAAATCCAAGTAAATTAATATAATTATAATAACCATTTTTTTTTAAAAAACCACTACTTTTTGCATTTCTTAAGTTAGTTTTCCTAGCATTTGAAGACTTGAGTCTCTGGTACGTCCCCATCTGGAGTTTGCTTCTTGCATATGGTCTGAAGTACAACTCAGAAGCCATAGAAAGAGTTCAGAGGAGAGCCACCAAGATCATTCCGAGATTGGGAGATATATCCTACACTGAAAGATTAAAACAATTTACCAGTGGATTGTAGCTATATATTTAAAATAAAGGTATCCACAACTCAGATGCCATAAAGAGAGTTCAGAGGAGTGCCACAAGACCATTCCGAGGCTGGGAGATATATCCTACACTGAAAGATTAAAACAACTTAATCTAGAGACCCTTGAATACAGAAAATGTACTAGAGATCTATAGAATCCAAGTTGTGGTCGTATTTACTTACCAAGACTTGTCTTGGACCTGTAGCCCTCTTTCATGCCTCTGATAACTTCACCAATTTCTGCATAAATTTCAGCCTACAAAATACATCATTCCAGGATGAATTTTTATGCAAATGTTGTTGGATCTATACTGTAATTTTATCAAACATTTTCAAATGAATTTTTAAAGAAATTGAATTTCACAATATTGTTTGTTGTCAAATCCGGAACAACATACATAGAGTGGATACTGACATTCATTGCTCAAAATGCCCTAATAAGAAAATGCTGACTTCATCTATCTGCAGTAAAACCAGAGGACACAGCCATAAACTACAAATTCAGACCTACACTGGTGTTAGAAAAAATTTCCTCTCAGCAAGAGTGGCAAACGCATGGGACTGCCACAGTGAAGACTGTCACATCTAAGAATATCAATATTTAAAAAAATAATCTTTATTCTGATATCGGACTTACCAAATTTAACTACCATTTTTCTTATTAGTTTAAACCCAGCTCAACTACACTGAAGCTGGTTTAATAACACAAGAAAAGCCTATTTCAAGTATATTCAAGTATATAAATGAAAATTTACAAATTACCTATCAGCAAACTAAATTTAACATCTAAAGCATGTTGTTTGTATAACTGTTTCCGAAATACTGATTCAAGTTTGAAATAGTTTTTTCTAAAAAACTACTGTGCATACCAACTGGATTTTATATGATTTAAACGTATCTGAAATACTCATAATGGAAATAAAGGTATTTTAAAATGAAACAAAGAAAGTAGATATTCTGTAATGTAGACAAGCAGGTTAGAGAAGTCTTTTTGTTTTCTTCCAGATTCCTAGGAATCGTTTTTCTTTATACTTTTTGTTTTCTGAGTAAATAACAGCTCTAGTTCAATCAAGTAAAAACCACTTGGTAAATTTACTCAACTAAATATATAAGATTTGTGCTGTCAAGTCTTTGTAAAAGGAACCGCAACAAGCTAAATTTTGAGCTACGGCCAGCTTGACCTTTTAAAGCTGATCAGATTTCACTAAATTCAAATGGTTGACAAACTTTTTGAACACACTTTGTACCATGGCTCGAAATTAACATTGTCCCATCGTCCCGGGGACAGTAAAAATGTGTTTGGGATGAACAAATATCTTCTCTGGGACAAATGATTTTAAAATAAATTTGATGAGGATTGTTCTTTTCGTGTTGTTGTTTTTGCTACGGTAGTAAAACAAAATAAACTCCAGGTCTGGACTGGAGTTTGACAATTATTTATTTCCTCAACATTTTAATGGTGTTTTTATTATGCTACTAACAACTAACTATAGATGATAATAACAAAGTAAAGAAATAACATTTTGATTTTGTGACCGTTTACATTTCCTTCCGGAAGGTTCCAGGACAATAGTGAAAAAAGTTAGTCTAGAGCCCTGCTTTGTACATTGATTTTGCATATTGTCTAATTATGTGAGATACTCCTAAACAATCTAGAAATTCTAGCTTCCAACCATGTAGCATGGCATCAAACTTGCAGGCTAGCTGTTGCAACCTTTGAAGCCAAATGCACCTGCGTATGAAAAGAGTGTTGTCGCAAAAGACATGAGTGCATAGCATACGGCCCCCTCCAAGCTAGTGATGGAATCCCATGCCTCACATGTGGAAGATGCTGCGTCTCAGATTTTGGACTCCCAAATCACCAAAACAGCCATCACTGCCACAACAACAACAACAACAACAACAACAATCCATGATTAGTTGACAGGAGTTGTTGAAGGTCATCGTTGTCTCGACGTACTACCATAAGCTAAGCTAATCTGTCTATTTATTCTTTTTATAACAGTGAACAAATCTGGTTCTAAAAATAGATATGACATGTAATTAACTTTGACAAGCTCTGTCATAATTCCGGAAAACTGATTTCCAAATCTGAAAAGGGTTTAACCCATTCACTGCGGATGACAGGAATTTCTGTCATTGCAGTTCTATGGCCAAATCAATTCTATCTGTGAGTCATAGTTTCAAAAGGTGGGTAGAAGATACTTTTATCAGTTTTTACCCCTGAGTGAGAGTCAAGTGTTACGACCCATAAACCAAAGAAATCACACTGTTCATTATTAGACTAGATAGTAACTTAGCAGGAATTGGTATTAGACAATCTGTACTGGGAGATCTGATGAGGATCGAACCTACTAACAATGGCAGATGGTTTTTTTTAAAGAATAAAAATACTGAATTCATTTTATTATTACTTTAAAACTTCAAAGGAATTTCTTCAGATATTTCTTAAAAGCTACAGAAACCAAAAGCAATACAAACCTGGCTGCTGCAGGGTCAAATGAATTTGTAAATAGATAAGACTTGTCAGTTGGTAAGAGCGCTGGCCAATTTTCAAAACAGGAGAACAAACATTTTCGGTGATTTCAACCATTGGTGATTTCTCCTACAGAAGACCAATCGCATAAAAAACCTCCTGCTTTAGAAACTGGTTTCTGTGGAGAATCTGTTTTCTTTAGAAACTGGTTTCTTGTTTGCAAAGATTTTTTTTTTTTTAAAGAATTTTAATAACAATGTTTACTCACCTTAGTTGGGATCATTTCTGAATGCAAAGGTTTTTAATTTAAATTTTTTTTTTTTTAACAAAAACAAAAACTTTATACAAGTAATTACGTAGTTGGTTTTTTTTTTTGGTGGGCGGGGTCCTTGAAATAATTGACTTTAATCATTTATCAAATTCAAACTATGTAGTGTTGTTTAAATTTATGAAACAGCACAAATACAGATTAAACGAAACAGATATTCTTCTGGATAATACTTAAATTCAGAAATGACCTCAGCTAAGGTGAGTAAACATTATATTATTAAAATTCTTAAAAAAAAAAATCTTTCTAAAGCAGGAGATTTTTACGCATATGGTCTTCCGTAGCTGCATCGAAAATGTTTTTCTCTCCTGATTTCGAAAATTCTCAAAATTTTGTTTCTCGATTGTAGCATTGAAGATGGAAGAAACAATTTCGGCATGTTATACTTTTAATCATTGTATGTAGAATAGTTTGACTATTTTCTTTTTCTATGTTGTTTGTCTATACCATGTACAATGATTAAAAGCATTACCTGTTTTTATTAATCACTGCTACCCACAATTGAACAGTTTAATCACTGTTGCTGGGTTTAGGTTATTCATGTGTTCTGACATTTATATGTATCTAACTATAACTGAGTTCGGTATTTCTGAGATGAGGTGTTAGTATTACTGATACTATTGTTCGGACTGGAACAAATAAAGGGTTCAGTTCAATAGTTCCGGTAAGTTACCGACAAAACTTGACACCTGAAGAAGGCCGGAGAGTACATCGGCCGAAACGTTGTGGAAATGACAACCAAGATGAGGATCTCAGTCCGAACAATAGTATCAGTATCTAACTATGTATCTGGACTTTGCCCAGCCCTAACTGTTCATAGCAGAAACTTGAAATTTTGCTCACACACTCCCCTTAAGGAGTAGGGAAAATACTTTTTTGTTTTTTGAAAATCCCCCTCCCCCCAAATAGGTTTTTATTGTAAGTTTATGCCAAATTGATTACTTAGTTTGTGTCAAGCAGCATTCTGCCTTTTTCTTTTTTTTTGTGAAAATTTGGACTTTTTAGTGATCACTAGTGATCACGAGGTAAAATGAAGCACATATAGGTGATGATGATTCATAATTTCCCTTGGAATGCTAGTTTATTATTTTCTTAAAGAATGCGATTCAAACACCAAAAAAAAAACATTTGTACAGTTTATGGAAAAGGTACTGTGAATATTAAAATGTGTCAAAAATGGTTTTGCAAAGTTTAGTGCAGAACAATGTTCCACGGTGAGGTAAACCAGTAGAGGTTGATGTGATCAAATCAAGACATTACTTGAATAATCAATGTTATAAGATAGCCAACATATTCAAAATATCCAAATCAAGCATTAAAAATCATTTGCACCAGCTCGGTTATGTTAGTCGCTTTGATGTTTGCTTGTACTACCTTTCATGCACCTAGCATTTATTATATACCAGTTAATACCTGTGACAAAATTCACGGATATATTTGAATTTCTATGAAACTATTTTCTAAGGAAAAATGATAGGAAATGTGTTTCAGTTAAAGAGACCAAAGTTTCAAAAGGTGGGAAGGAGATACTCAGGGGTAAAAACTTTGCTGATAAAAGTGAGCAAGTGTAGCATAATGGGCGATCAAGCTTCTACTTCTCTGAGACGTTGAGGGAAAGAGATGTTGAGGGGGAGAGAGAGATAGTAAGATACACCTTTTCCTCCGCGGGCTGCGCACTGCGATGATGACGACGATGATGATGTCTCTCTGTCCGGTCTGCCGACGGGAGCCAAATTTCTCTGTGGAGGGAAATTCATTTTCGGACAAAGAAAACACTCCCACGTGTGTGGAGAGAAAAGACGACAAAATCCACGGATCTTAAAATTTTACGAAGTTTTATTTCCGTACCACGCAGGTCAATTTCTGGGCTGGTCTGCGGATTTCGTCGAGGTACAGAAATTCTGTTGCATGTCGTTGTTTAAAAGAGTGGGTCACTTTTCAGGGCCGCTACTGCTACTGCCGGGCCGTCAGGCAGGGACGCCTCCCAACCCCACTCACTTTACTGTTTCGATCTAGCCTTTATATATCTAATGGTCATAACTCCTCCCACTTTTCAAATTCCCAACAGTTTTTTTGATAACATGATACCCCAGTTGGTCACGTAGGCAGCTTGACACAGATTCCAGATCTGACCAAGTTCCTATCCCAACTGGCCACCAGTAACCTGATCTGGGTCTATTTCGTTACACAAGTCAAGTGTTACGGACAGCAAACCAAGAAAATCACACTGTTCATTATTAGAGTAGATGAATTGGTATTAGACCATCTGTACTGGTGTAATGAAAATACACTCTGGTTGTGTGTTCATGTGTTCGTTTATTAGAAGACGTGAATTTGGGGTGATAGTATTGGCACTTGCACCAAAATGCCATATCATGTTCTCTGGGGTAGGATTTGGGTCAAACGGTTGACTGGGTCACACAGAAGTCACAACAAAGAAAATGCGTTTGACCAACCAGAGGGCGACTGGGATTTCAAATTTCAAGTTAGTGGGGGGGTTGGACAGAGAGTGAACGGGTCAACAGCTTCTCCCTAACCGCCAGGGTTAGGGAGAGAGTCATTAGAATTTTAACCAAAACAGAATTCAATACCCCTGTGGCCTGCAAACTGGCCTGGCATTGAAGCTATCAACGGGAATAAAACAAACCCATATTTTCAATTGAAAATAATGAATTTTGTTGTCTCTCTATCCAGCCACATGAAAGAGCCCTTTCTCCGGTATGGACCAACTGTTTTATTTCCCTCCACAGATTCATCTCTCCCACAAATGAGCAACCCAATGATGAGATGTCTCACATCGGCGAGAAGAAATACCAGCATTATTCTACACTGGGAGATCCGATGAGGATCGAACCCACTAACAATGGCAGATGTTTTTATTATAAAATAAAATACTGAATTTGTTTACTGGGAACATAGTTTGAAACAGTGGGCAAGAAGTATTTTTTTTAGCAAAACTTTAACCCCTCCCCAGCCAGTGGAATAGTCTAGTGTTACGAACCAAGAAAAAACACTGTTCATTATTAGATTAGATTTTTCTTCAAATTCCAGTCCAAGTTGGACTGGACTTGACTTTATTTTCCTCCCGTAACACGAACAATCCTCACCAAATTTAGGGGAGTAAACTCTTCACTGTTTATCTGTGCCATTACGTTAAACCAAACTGATATATAAAATTAACATTCCTCTACCTTGATTTGAAACTGATTGATAGGCAGCTCTCTTACCAACTGAGTTAAATTCACAAGTATTACATATCTACGAAAATTTATGTTAGAAATACACAAGGGCTTATTTTATTCTAATACATTTATAAAATTATCATTTCCCTACTGTTTTGAAATCACAACCAAGTGATTGCTAGGTGGCGCTCTTACCAACTGACAAGTCTTATCTATTTACAAATTTATTTGACCCTGCAGCAGCCAGGCTTGTATTGCTTTTGGTTTCTGTAGCTTTTAAGAAAAATCTGAAGAAATTCCTTTGATATTTTATTACAATATCTATAAATAGTACCCAGTAGAATAGAAAATGTTTGTATTGGTATCAGTTTGAGAATGAATTAGGTAGGTCTTCTTGGGGGTGTTAAGTATTTTCCCCTTAAAGAATGGGAACATTCTTTAGGTTATTATGTCAAGTATTGCTCAATATTTGGGTTGTCTCATTGGTATGTTAGAAACTGTCAACATAGGTTTCTTCAGTTTTTAAGTTGGTCCGGCTGGCTATATATGTATCACAGCTGAAAATATAAACATTTACTCCTTATTATGTCTAGAAAAACTTTTGTTTTTGTTTTTTTACATTTCCCCTGCCTAAATAGGTTTTTAGAGGGGGTTCAGTTTTAAATGCAAGTTTATGCTAAATTTATCCCTTATTTGTGTCTGGCAGCATTCATATTAATTTTTTGAAAATTCAGACTTTTTTAGTGATTACTGTCTAACAAAAGGCAAGAGAAATAACTTATTCATTGATCATTCCTTTTTCCAATTTTTTAATCGAACACCCCCAACACGGCATGCTGCCAAAAGAAGTTGGTCATGTGATGGTTTCGATTGAGTGACTAACCAGACCTGTTTATATTTATATTTGTTTACGTTAAACTACCTTGGTATTCAGTGCTCATGTACTTAGTAGACACAAGGTATGGAATCAGTTCTGCCATCTTGAATTGATCGTCTCTTTTGATAAAACAACTTTGGATGGCCTGTGTGGTAGGCAGGGATGGATTAGTTTGTATGCAAACTATGCCACCGCGTAGGGCCCAAGAGATTGAAGGAGCCCACAAATAAATAGCAATATAGAACTTTATCACAATTCCATTGGGAAAAAAGCTCAGTCATAAATAAAATAATTACTTTATACATTTAGCATGTGAATATAATAATTGAATAATAATTTATTAGTTTATACTATGAGACGCCTTATTTTAACATTTTCAAATAACTGTTATTAATATTCAAATGGTTCTTCAGACGATTGAACTTCTTGTTATTTGTGTTGTAAACACAACGTTTCAGCCGATCCATTCTTTGTCCTTCTTCCGGTGTAAAATATGAGTGTGATGGTTTAAACAGAAGTTATGTTTAAAGGGGATACAACACAATAACAAGGAGTTCGATTGTCCAAAGAACCATTTGAATATTAATCACCCATCTCAAAACTATAGAAAATAACTGTTATTACTATTTATATGTATAATTTATTGCATATTACTTACATTCAGGTCACTTGCTTGGACAGGAGAGGTGACAATCACCCAAAATTAATTTTTATCTCAATTTTTGACATATTTGTCAGGTTTTATGCACTATACTTTTTTTGATTAAATTCTTCACTCCACCCTACTAGGGTGCAATCTTTAAAATGAATAACATTCAAACTCTGGGAAACCATCCTCAGAATGTTATAACTTTGAGTTTGAAATATTTTGACATTTTTTTTCGGTCAAGATCTACTTGATATTTTAATGAGGATTTTTCTGTGCTTTCATTAAGGTGTTTTGGTGTGTGTACGAACCCCCTTCCTGAGCGGACACACACGCACCCTCAGGCAGTCCCATGTGACCCCCACCAAAAAACCTTAATGAAAACACAGACAAATCCTCATTAAAATATCAAAGAAAGGAAGTAATAACATGCTTCAAAGCCTCACTTCCATACAACGGACTGAAAGTAACAGCCCTGTTTGCCATACAGTTACATTGTAAATAGAACCCCACTCGTAAAACTTTGAAAAACATTTCTTCTGAAAACTAACAATCTTCTTAGAAGTTGTTAGGGTCTAATGGATTAAAATCACAAAATATTACTGGCGAAAAAAAAGTTGTTTCTATTTTTTTTTCGACTTGGTTAGATCAAAGAGACAAAGTGCATTCAGGTCAAGAATTCTTCACTGCTACTGGTACCATGTAACCTAGTACTACCTGTCCCATGTTACTTGGAGAGGAGTTCTGCACTGCTAGGTAACCCCCCCTGCTCTAGAGCTGACATGAAAGACCAGCATAGCAACTCTCCTCCCCCCACAGTCTCCTTGAGAATGGTGCCAACTAACCAATAACTGAAAGAATTCCTGCCTTTTCATAGATAGTCTCCTGTTAGTCTGCTTCGACAACAAAATTTCAAAGATGTTTGAACTGCGTCAAGACATCGGAATTGCTTATGCATTGTTGGCAGCATTTCTCTAGAAGACCAAATTATTTATTTGCCATTGTTTATTAGAAATAATTATTCCATTGTTGTCAGACTTAGATATTTGTTAACCCATTAACTGTGAATTATCTTGCAATGGACAAGGGTTTAAGCCAGTGGTTGCCAACCAGGGGTGGAATTCCCCCAGGGGGGGAATTTGAGTAGTCCAAGGTGGGGAATAAGGCTATTAGGTAAAAATAAAAGGCCAGTCTAGAGATAGGTTTTTCTGCACTTCTATCTATCAAGTCAAAGGCTCGAAATAAGCTCCAAGTTGAGAATGATTTAGGATGTGCCCCCTCACTAATAAACCCACAAATCAAAGAACAAGAACAGAAGATCACATTGATGTGTATATCAGGTATGATAGCAGAATTCTTATTTTGTTTTGTAATAAATTGGAATTTCAAATGATGTGTTCTAATTATTTTCACTTGCTTTCTATGAGTAACAAATACACAGCAGCAGCTGTACAATTATAATATTAAACTAATTCTTAATGTGAAGCTGTCTAATTATACTTGAAATAAAGTTATTATTTGAAATTATTGTTTGTTGCAAATTAATAAATGGAAGGGGGAATACTAGTAATCTTATTGGCAAAAGTGAGGAATGACTTGAAAAGGTTGGGAACCACTAGTTTAAGCTCTTCTCAGGTTCCAGGTCTTGTCAAACAGGGATCCAACATGAACAGATAGACAGATATTCTATATTATTATTTCAGTCTATGGCCCCCGTAGAAAATGTCTAATATAGATAAATACATTTGTCATATAAAACAAATTCTTAAAATGTCATTTAGAAGTTCCCTCTGAAGTGTTGCATATAATTTTAGTCACCCATTTTTCTCTCCTGCTCAAATTCCTTATCGGATTGAAGCATCCATGTTGGATTTAACAAGAATGTTAATTTTATTTATCATTTAATGAATTATCACAAAGGACTCCAAAAGTTGGCTTGAAAGTTCCATTTCTGTTGTAATAAAAGTATCCATTATCGTTAATCACTGCTACCAAAGGTTTAGGTTATTCATGTATTCACACATTTATATGTATCTATGTATCTATCTATGAGTTGGGAAAATGCCTTTTTTTTTTATTTTTTAAAAATACCCCCTAAATTGGCTTTTTAGTGGGGAGTTCAATTTTATCTATTTTTGTAGCCGGAGTAGAAACTTGAAATTGTGTCCCTCAATGAGTAGAGAAAATGTTTTTTTTTGTTTTTTGAAAATTCCCCTCCAAAATAGGGTTTTAGTCAGGGGTTCAATCTTCGATGTAAGCTTATGCTAAATTGGTCACTAGTTTGTGCCCGCTTGTTCTTTGAAAATTCAGACATTTTTTAGTGATCACAGCCCAACTTTTTAATTGACCACCCCCAACACAGCATATATGGGTGGCAGTGATTCATAATTTCCCTTGGAATACTAGTTGTTATTACTACATTAAAAAATATATAATTGTAACAGTAAAAGATACCGTTGTATGTTTGTGCATTTTATACTATGCATTACATGTGCCGTATATGTCATACTATAAGGCAAATGGTTTACAAGGGTATTTGGAGGACTACTGCTCACTACTGCGCAACTCATCCAAGACCCATAACTGTCCATATCAAGCTTTGGTAAACAGCCCTCTAGTCATAATACTGGTGCATTGGATGCAGTCAGACTGTTAGGCAGCGTTCTCAATAGCTGTTTAACAGCTAATTCCCAACAGAAACCTAATTCCAATTTCCCAATTCAGCTGAGCACTGGTGACGGAAGCAGCATCAGCCTTTCTACCTGCCTTAGGATACACAAAAACAAAACTTTCATTTTTCTATCACCTGGGACTTTGGATATAAATTAGGGGTTGCAATCATTCATTTCATATTTGTTCAAGTTATTACCAGATTTCAGACTTTAAGAAGGATGGTTTACAAAGGGATTTGGAGGACTAAATGGAACTCATCCAAGCCCTATAACTCCATATCGAGCTTTGGTAGATGAACCCCTAGTCATAATACCAGTGCATTGGATGCAGTGTAGTATATATATATATTTTTTTTTTTGCTGAACTTGTAAATCAACAGAACTGCACCCAGTGGCTTTGCCATCGATGTCTCATTCGAAATGAGATAATCTGCATGCGCTGTCAGCAAGCCACTATACTGAATAGATATGACTCTCATAATGGTTAATCAGCCACTGATGCCAGTCTATAAGACAGTTTACAGGGGTATTTGGAGGACTACTGCTCACTGCAACTCATGCAAGCCCCATATCAAGCTGAGGTAGTTATCGACCACTCGTCCAGGGAACCATAAATAAAAGCTGAATGTCCCTTTGAACATGTAAGCCCAATATTTCAATCTGAGCACTGTTTTACTACACCATAAGCCTATTTGATAACAGAGGTGACACAACTCCCACCCCACCCCCACAAAGAAATATATTTGACCTATGCTGGCGAACCAACTGTAAAAAGGAAATGAATTAGACAAAAACATTTCAGTAGTCAATGAACAAAACTTTTATATCCGCATACTGATCTATGTACTCATCACCCCTTTTTCCTTTCATCTGCCGCGGCACACAGCATCATTACCCATTATTGACTATATGGTTCCAACTTTCAAACCCACTCACCCTAGGTGAGAAAGCCTGATCCAGAGCGGGGTGGCAAATGAACAAATGAAATTAATTAGACAAAAACATTTCAGTAGTCAATGAACTAAACCTGTATATCAGCATACTGATATACGTACTCATCACCCCTTTTTCCTTTCATCAGTCGCTAAAAATGTAGGAAACACTTATGTATTTTGTGTATATTGTGTGTTTATTGTTGTTTTTCTTATATGAATGGAGATGGTAAGATGATGCGAAATTTGAGCTTTTCCCCTCAGGAACTCAGGTACAGGGTATCTGAGGACCAAGGGGCTATGGGTATAAATATATCAATATTTTCCAGGGTGATTGTATAAATAGGTTCATTTTTGTTTTGTCAAACTCCAGGACAAAGTC
>VCCN01004562.1:2545898-2557495 GCA_006491835.1 Architeuthis dux | reverse complement strand
ATTATATATGTTCCTAATAAGTTTATATTCATTTATTTTTAAAATCAATAAGTCAGCAATATCTGAATATTGAAAATGTATTTATTGTACAGTTTATTTATTTATTTAGCATGAATGAATTTTCAATTTCATTTCTTTTTTGTTGCTTTCAAGTGAAAGGAATACAGATTGGATATTCAACTTTCAATTCAAGTAACCATTTATTTCCAGAGAAGTAAGTTTTATAGGCAACCTATATAATACTAAAAGTATGATTCTGTTTATCTCTTTGTGACCTCTAAGTAGCTGAAACACAGCTTTGTAGCCAGTGGTATTGAATTAAGGTACTCCTAATATGTGCTAACTTGAAGAATGCAAAAAAATAATCCAGCTGATTTTCAACTTGATAATGTGTGGGGTCTGTGTATCTATATGATAATGACCGATTTGTCAAGGGAGATAACTATTAAATAATAATTATAGTGTCTCCATTATTTACTTATTGATTTGCAGATATGTAAAAAATCCGGGTTCATTCTGGTCACATCAGATTGTACCAGTTTACTCTCAAAAGGTGACCCACTGTGTCATCTAGTTAATCACCGCTATCAAAGGTTTAGGTTATTCATGTGTTCACACATGTATCTATCTATTTCTCTATCTATGTATCTGGACTTTGCCCAGCCCTAATCGTGAATGCCCATTCCAAATGCACTCGGAAGCCCGATGAATCAGTCGGTATTAAATATTATTGTTCGTTCACCTAATCCTAGTCTTACGTATGTCATGATTAAAATAGAAAGTTTTTTTTTTGTTTTTTTAAACTAACCACTCTGTCATTATAGAGAACGTGTTGCCACAGATGACTGCCATCGACAAACACTGGAAGAGCCAGCTGGTTTCGCGCAGTTTGTCGTGGCGTTGAGCAGCTATGGAGCTTATTTGGCGAATTAGCTTCAATACCTTGGGGCCTATCAAGCCAGTTTTAAATGCTATTGTCAGACCAGGGTTAAAAATTAATGTCATCCCGGGGACGGTAAAAATGAATTTGGGACAAATAGAAATTGTCCCCAGGATGCCTCTGTGGCAGAAGTGATTATAAATTTAAAAAAAAATTTTAATTTTTTTTTAAGAGACACAACTACTGATCAGTTGGTCATGATTTCTAATCACTGTAGGAGAATGTTAATTTTAATCCTATAAATTTGGTGAGGATTGGCTGGAGTTTGACAATTATTTATTTCCTCAACATTTTAATGGTGTCTTTATTATGCTACTAACAACTAAAGATGATAATAACAGAGTAAAGAAACAACATTTTGATTTGGGTACTGTTTACATTTCCTTCGGGACGGTTAAAATTGTATTTCTGGACAGTTTATATTTCCTTCAGGATGGTTAAAATTGTTTTTCGGGGCGGTTCCGGGATGGTTCTGGGATGGTTACGGGACGGTGGTGAAAAAAGTTAGTCTTGAGCCCTGGCTCAGACTAGTGGCTCCCTCCCTGCCCTGCAGATCCTCATTGAGAATCACTTGAATTATACTTGAAAATGCACTTGAAGCACTTGATGGTATGGAAAAATGTTTGAGATATGTAATCTGATCTTAGCTGTGAAGAAATGTTCAATAATGAATTAATGGTTAATTTTGAGTTTGATTCTAACGTTTCACTGGGATCCTCCGCACGGCTGCAGTCGTGTTGCTTGTTCCTTGCGTCTCTTCCCACTTTTCCTTCTTCTCCGTCAGTATTTATTTTGGTCTACTGATTGCCTTACGCAAAGTGTCGTACTTGTATTGGTACCGGCACGTGAACCGCACGCGGCTCGATTTCAGATCTCTAATGATGTTTTTTTAGTTCTTTGGCAAGGTTCAGATATTTATAGAGTCTATTTATATTTATAGAGACTATGGTGTTGGAGCTATGATATCCAATTTCTGACAGATTTCTGGCCAGATTTGATCTCTAATGTTAATTTATACTAGCTGGATCCGTAGAAATTCCACGGGTGTTGACAACTAAGATATCATTATTACTCTTGCATATAATGTGTATAGGTTGCTTCCAGGGTGGATGCGGGTTCGATCACTGCATGACACTCATTATTCATTTATACAATCTAGGCCGCTCGTTTAGCAATCACTAACATTGATGCCGAGCTGATATGGGTTCCCAATAAATTATTAATTAATTAATAATTGTCTTTATAATTATCATATTCTGTTGGATACAAATTTATCCATTCCTTGATTTCATACATATTTCTGTAGATATTATCTACTCCATCAAAGATTCATCGAGAACTGTTGGAGATATTGTGTAGATGGACGGACAGACAGATATGAGTGAATACATATACCTCTTCAAACTTTGTTAGCTGAGGTAAAAAAGCTTGCCGGTCCTCAAGATCAGATAGATTGAATACTGCTGGCCTGTACAGTGGGTTTGTGGTAGGTTTCTCCCACCCAGTGCACATGGGTTATTGACCAGGGCTGTCAACACTTTCAAAATAATGATGAGCATGGGTAAACAAACTTGTGGCTAATTAAGAACCTGTCAAGTCAAGTTAAGGGTTACAAGCTTTTTCTTTGTTCTTTAGTACAGAAACCAAAACAAACTAGCATTCCAAGGGAAATTATGAATCACCGCCACCTAATATATGCTTGTTTTTACCTTGTGAATTAAACAGTGGTGGTGGGCAGTGATCACTAAATAGTCCAAAATTTAGGTGAGAATGCTGCTAGACATAAACTAAGGGATCAATTTGGCATAAACTCACATTGTAAATTGAAAGCCCCCACTAAAAACCTATTTTGAGGGGGATTTAAAAAAATAAAAAAACAAAACATTTTCCCTAATCATTGAAGGGAGTGTGTGGACAAAATTTCAAATTTCTACTGCTAAATAAATTTGAAGCCCCCTCTAAAAACCTATTTAGGGGGGAATTTAAAAAAAAAACACTCATTGAGGGGGGGAGCATGTGTGTGTGTGTGTGTGTGTACACAAAATTCAAGTTTCTACTATGAACAGTTATAGCTGGGCGAAGTCCGGATACATAGATGCATATAAATGTGAGAACACATGAATAACCTAAACCCATCAACAGTGTTTAATCAGTGTTTAATCCATTGTGGGTAGCAGTGATTAACATGGCACCAGGGAAATTGGGATAGTGAGTAGGTTTAAACATTGGATTTGAAATTAAAAGTTTTGCAGCTTAGATGGCAAAACAGCCGGTGCATTAAACCTGACAAAAAGGGATGTGAGTTCGAGTCTCAGCAGGAGCTTATCCTTTATTTCTGACCACACTGTTTACACACTGCCGTAGATTGACGGCCTGAGCTGTGATAAAAAAAAACAACAAAAAAATTGCGATGAAGGGAAATAGTATTAAAAAATGAATAATGATGCTATAATCTTAGAACACATTATATTAGGGTTGGTTTATATATTTTTAACTGTTTAAGATATAAAGTGATTGGTTCATTAATAAAGTGTTCATTAATATACTTGAATATACTTGAAATAGGCTTTTTTTTTTACAGCATCATTAAGCCAGATTCAGTGTAGTTGGGCTAGGGTTAAACTAATAAGAAAAATGGTAGTTAAATTTGGTATGTCCGATATCAGAATAAAGATTATTTTTTTAAATTTTGATATTCTCGGATGAGACTGTCTTTTCACTTAGGCTGTCCCATGTGTTTGCCACTGTTGCAGAGAGGAAATTTTTTCTAATACCAGTAGAGGTCTGAATTTGTAGTTTATGGCTGCGTCCTCTGGTTTTACAGCAAATAGATGAAGTCAGCATTTTCTTATCAGGGCATTTTGAGCAATGAACGTCAGTATCCACTCTATGTATGTATGTTCCGGATTCTATAGACCTAGTAGGTCAGCACATTTTCTTCTGTATTCAAGGGTCTCTAGATTAAGTTGTTTTAATCTTTCAGTGTAGGATATATCTCCAAATCTTGGAATGATCTTGGTGACTCTCCTCTGAACTCTTTCTATGGCATCTGAGTTGTATTTCAGGTTAATCAACCAATGAAAAAGATATGTCCATCTCTTGATGTTGTTAGGAATTTACCTTGTTATATTTATATTTTCTATAGCAAATAGCATTTTCTCACATGACCACATTTCTTGGCGATTTCTAGTTCTGTATGTTCAAAGATTAGAAATGTATTTATTTATCAACCCTGTCTTTTGTTTCTTTCAACTCATTTCCTTCATGGGAATTTCATACCTAATTTCAATAGTCATTTCTGTTTATACCTTTTTTTAGTAGTAATTGTTTTGACACAAGTTCACAACAAGAAATCTGAATTATAGAGACACTAGAAAAATTTATCTAAGCTCTATGACCACAATACTCTCTGTCTTTTCTTTTTACATGAACTCTGTGTTTGTTAAGATGTTTAGATTCCCCACCACCTGTTCTCCTTTATAGTGTTTCAATTATATTCTGTCCCCAGTGGGTAGAAGGCAAATGAATGATATTAAGAGTGTAATGAAAAAATGCTCAATAACTTCCTAAGAAAACCTTCATTTGCCTTAGGTCTCAGGTGAAAGACTTGGTATATGATTGTATGAAATCAAAAATCAAGGTGGTAGTAATAATAAAAATAAAAATAATAAAAATAAAAATAAACAGCAACTAGCATCCCACAGGAAATTATGAATCACTGCTACCCATATATGCTGTGTTGGGGTGATCAATTAAAAAGTTGGAAAAAGGGGTGATCAATGAATAAGTTACTTCACTCACCTTTTGTTGGGCTGTGATCACTACAAAAGATCTGAATTTTCAAAAAACAAGCATGCGCAAACTAGTGACCAATTTAGCATAAACTTACATTGAAAATTGACCCCCCTCCCCCTCTAAAAACCTATTATGGGGGGAATTTTCAAAACACAAAAGAAAAATTTCCCTACTCATTGAGTGGAAAGTGTGTGCAACAATGGAGCTATAGGGCTGAAAATTTAAACATTTACTCCTTATGTTTAGAAAAAACTTTTTACCCCCCCCCCCCCCAGTTTTTGTGGGTGGTTCAATTTGCAATATAAGTTTATGCTAAATCAGTCGCTCAGTTTGTGTCCAGCAACTTGTTTTTTTTACAAAATTCAGATTTTTCTTTTAGTGATCACTGCCCATACATTGATTGATCACACCTTTTTCCAATTGTTTAACTGATCACACCCAACACAGCATATAATGGTGGCAGTGATTCATAATTTCCCTTGAAATGCTAGTTTTGTTTATGTTTAATAGTTCCTGAATATTAAACTAAACTAAAGGTAACATTATTATTATATTTTACCCATAGCTGGTGGGAGAAAAGGTGGATTCATACCTTTCCCAATTATTAACAGCCTTAAGTCTGAACTCCCTAGTCTGAAATCAGAGTTGTCCTTCTCCTAGATTAGTTGCCTTCCCAAGGCTAGAGAGCCCAACCTGCTATTTTTACCCATAGATTCCTGCATTTCCCAAGGGTGTTTGTGCAAAGTGAACATAAACAGCCTCAATCAGATTTTGAACCCAGATCACTGATTTCATTGTCAGCACCGTTATTGCTACCCACCTCCACGCTTTGACAAGTACCGATCTGAAAATATACCAAGTAGTATAATAAATATCTCCTTTCTTTCTTGCTTAGCAGAAAATACTGACCAACTCGTATCTTATTAGTCACGGAACTTGTGTTTAATTTATTACTTGACTCTGACAGCTGATGTAATCACATTTTGAACTGGTTTAAGAAACTACTTAACCATTGACTTAATGTTGCTATTTATATGTGTGTGACGACAATATAAATAATGGATTATCAAGTAGGTAGAATGTTTCTTCTCAGGCCTCCATAACATTTGATACTCTTTGACATTAACTTAACAAATATAAAGTTAAATAGGGCATCCATTTTTTTTTCATTTTTTTTTTTTTCATTCCTCTTCAAGATTCTTAGGGAGTTAAGTTATAGAAGGACGGTTTGCTGGCATCCACAGGGTTTTGTGGAGGAAAGAAGCTGATCTATTGATGAGAATCAGGTTTTCTGTGAGGAAGGTTTTGTGGACGCTGGCTTGATGCATGAGATTTCTCCATAGTAAAGGTTTTCAAAAGTGAGGTAAGAATGACTCCATTTAAATACGCTCAATGGCAGAAAAAGTGAACAGCAGCAAATGATAAACGAAAGAGGCATCCTGCAGAAAGAGACAAACATTGCTTTATTCAAACAAGGGGGTAAATTTAGTTAAATGTTTGCATGTGTATATAAAAGTCCATTGTCCATGTATATGTGTGTAAATATGTAAAAGTCCTTTGTTCTAGTACATTTGTTTTAGTGTAGGTTTGCGATCGTGTAAATAAAATGTTTTGGCTAAAAAGTCTTTCATGATGATAATGTATGCGCGTGTGTAAATATGTAAAAGTAGAATCGGCTTCCTTACAGTTGGGGGTGTTTTATACTCTGGCCCATCTGTAGCACGTGTGAATAGTGTATATACTTGGACAGGCCAAAATCATTAAGGGACAGCAGCATTGTTACATACGTCTGCTAAGGAAGGCAGTACTAATACCCTTTCGAAAGGCATGAATCCACCTTTTCTCTCCCCAGCTTTGAGTAAATAGCAGGGCAGATTTGGTTCTCTAAACAAGACAACTCTGTCAGACAACTCTGATTCCAAACCAGGGAGTGGAGGAGCCCCCTTAAGGTGGCTGGATGCCAACTTTGGCTTCTTTCTGGCAGCTCCTGCAGTCAAGCTGATGCCAATATATCGCTCTACTTTCCTTTGGACTACATCAGTGAGGCTGAGAAGGGGTTTCTGTTGACTAGGCATCCCAGGATCTCCATATGCTTCACACAGGCTTGCGAGTGCCATTCCATTGTCTACAGCAGTGGTTCCCACTTTTGTCAATAAGATTACTAGTATTCCCTCCACTTCCATCTATTAAGTTGCAACAAAGAATAATTTCAAATAATAACTTTATTTTACAATAATTAGACAGCTTAATAATAAGAATTAGTATAATTTTATAATTGTACAGCTGTATATTTGTTACTCAAAGAAAGCAAGTGAAAATAATTAGAACACATTATTTGAAATTCCAATTTATTACAAAAAAAATAAGAATTCTGCTATTGTAACAGATATACATATCACAGTGATCTCTGTTCTTGTTTTTTACTACTAGTTCTTCAATTTGTGGGTCTATTAGTGAGAGAGCAGATCTTAAATCATTCTCAACTGAGCTTATTTCGAGCCTTTGACTTGATAGATAGAGGTGCAGAAAACTCTAACTCTCGACTGGTCTTTTATTTTTACCTGATAGCCTTACCCCCCCCCCCGGGTTGGGAACCACTGGTCTACCGAGACAGAAGGAGGCTTTCTTCTAAGTCACTGAAGGTTTCACTGTTAATCTCAGCACTCTGTTCAATACTCTAATCATAACACTGAGTATCTGTTATTACATTTGGCTATTTTGGAGTCTATTAGAATAGTTATATAGCAGGGGTATCTTTTTAGAATTATGTTTTTGATCTGTAATCTGATGCTCTGATATTTAACCCTTTATGGGCCAAATGACTATATATGATCACTTAAATTTCCAGCATGTAGTACCCGCCTCACATGCAAATATTGTAGCCACACAGACAATAATCTGCACCAATGTGGTCTGTAAACTTTGCAACGTTCACTTCTGTTTGAATAAAGACATAGACTGATTTGAAGTATACCACACCCCAGTAGAATAGCCTGTTTTTGGCCTAAGCAATAAAATTTAAAAATCAACCTGGATGTGTTATTTTTCTGTCAATACCAATTTGTTTGTATCTATTCATTATATTGAATATTATTCTTTAATTCTATGTTTTATTTAACTTTCTACTTTAATTTTTAATTTTTATGTATTTTCCATTTTTGGTCACTTTTTGGGCGAGGCACCATATATGATCATTTCATCAGAGGGGGATTTGCCCACATAAACAAAGAAATTTCAGAAAACTTGCAACTGAAAATATCTTGTAATTAGGTCTAGTTTAACATACAAAAAGGTTGTTTTGATATCTAAAATATGTTTAGGGTTTCCCTATAAAGAGTTAAATCCTTATCTGGAACAAATGCCCTATGCCTTTTTTGTTTGGGATAATGGATTTTGAAAGTGCATTGCTGATTAGTTAAAAAAAACATCAAGATTTTATACCTACTTATATAATGAATAGAATTATTTTTCTGTTTCTCTGTCCGTAACAGTGAACTCTTCCACTTAAAGGTACCAATTTTGCTGATAAAAATATCCCCTAACTATTATTTGAAACATTAGCCTCTTGAAAAAACTGAAAAAAAAAATCATCTCATAGAAATTCAAATATATCACACCAGTGGAGTTAGAGGGCTGAAAATTTCATTGATTTTTGAAAATTGCCTCCCAAAAATAGGTTTTTAGTATTCAGTGTTCAATGCAATTGGTTTTTAGCATTCAGTGTTCAATGCTAAATTGATCCCTTAGTTTGTGTCCGGTAGCATTTACAATGTTTTTTTTTTTAAATTTAGACTTTTTTAGTGATCATTGCCCAACAAAAGGCAAGAGAAGTGACTTATTCATTGATCACCCCTTTTTTCCAATTTTTTAATTGATCACCCTCAAAACGGCATGCTGACAAAAGAGGTTGGTTATCTACTATATTGAGGAGGAAAAAGCACTTACAAATATAAATACAATTCTGAAAGATAAGCTCCTATAAGCTTTTGAATAATAAACATGATGAACAATCAAATGCTAACATTGCTGTCAGGTCATTGGAGGTGACAAATGACCTGTTCTATCAATTCTTTGGACTTAAAACAATACAGTGCATGTTTGTTGCTTAGTTTTAATCCCTTGAGTATAATCTGAAGGGGCTGTATTTATTGTTGTTAATACAAAAACAAAGCTTTTTAACCATAGATTGTATAATACAGACTGAGTCACTTTTCTATTCTCTTCTCTCAACTCCTTTTTGCATATTTGTGGCAGCTGCTGTTCTAATTTTAAGCTTTTGATTGTCTGACAACAACAATGATAGTTTCATCCTAACTATTAGGTTGTAATGAAAGTTATGTCCGATGTTTCAATTTATTTGTAAACCCAAATATAGTGGTGATTGAAGATATACTTGAATGGCCGCCATTTTGTCTCTACAGACAATGGAGTGTCCCGCTCCAGGGCGCATGCGTGAAGATCCTGGGATGCTCAGTCATCAGAATCCCCCTCTCAGCCTTGCTGATATAGTCCAAAGGAAAGCAGACAGGTTGATTTTAAAAGCAGACGGGTTGATTTAAACATTTTATTGCTTAGGCCAAAAACAGGCTAATTTAATGGTGTGTGGTATGCCTCAAAACAGTTTCTATCTTTGTTCAAGCACAAGTGTACTTTGCAAAGCTTGCAGACCACATTGGTGCAGATTATGTTGTATTTGTGGCTACAATATTTGAATGTGGCTGACGGGTCCTCAGGTGATCATATATAGGGTTAATAAAGGGTTAATCATTAATATACTCTCTTTTTTGTTTTCAATAACCTTATTCCATGTATCAACAAGTAATTGATGTTTAACCTCTTCTCTTGAAGGGAGTCTTTGTCCATCAAGATGGTTTTGCAAACTCCTAAACAAATGATTGTCAGTTGGAGCAAGGTCAGGAGTGTCTGGTGGATGATTCATTTTTTCCCAGCCGAATGCCTCTATGAGATCTTTGGTCATTCTAGCAGTATGAGGATGTGCATTATCGTGAAGACGAATGACCCCGTTTCTGTTCCCTATTACTGTTGTACATTTGTCTTTGTGGTATGCCGCTGTAGGTTGTATCTTTACTCAGAGTTAGGTAGTTGAAGTTGTATGCCATAGTTGGTTGGATTGTTAATTGAACACATGAATAACCTAAACCCAGCAACAGTGTTTAAACCGGTCTGTTGTGTCATAGCAGTGATTAAAAATGCAGAGCAACATAATGTTGTCGATATTTTATAAGTACAATACAATTGCTAAATTACTTTAATATTGCCGTAATTTTCTGACGTGAATAAATAATTATTAGTTAAAATAAGCCAAGACTCAACAGGTTTCTTCAGTTTTTAAGTGATTCTGTCTGCCTGGCTATATATGTATGTGTCATGGGCAGGGCCGTCGAAAGAAAGATTTATACACAGGGCAAAACAGTTTTAGTGCCCTCACCCACCAATCATTAAAATGAAAAACTGCATAATTTTCATTATTTATTTATTTCCAAAGATCATAGAATGACTAGGTATACGTACAGAACTTTTGAAATATTTTTACTTGGAAAATACCTAATTTTTAAAGTTTTACCAAAAATCACCTAATTATTGTATTTTAATAAAATTTAAAAAATTTTTAATAGGAGTTTCCATTTCAAATTTTGTAAAAAATATTTTTTCATATGATTTATTAATATGATTTAATATACTTAGAAAACGGACGTTGATAATTTTTACACATATTAAAGATAAGTCCATAGAAAAATAAATTCTGCTTATCTTTTTGAAAAAAAGGTTTAAGGAGTTCTGGAAGAAAAGCCTTACTAACCTGGAGAATAAAGTAAAATATTGCTCTTCTTGGCAAATTTTATTTATTAGCTTATATTTTAGGGCCATTTTCCATAAAAAGAAAAAGAAATATCAACAAAGATTTTGTATGAAAATTTTTTAGATTATTTCAATTAATTTGAAATTCTTATTGATGCTTTCACTGAGACAATAAACATTGTATTAAAAACATTCTAATCCATGTTATATCTGTTTTTCCCCTTCTCTCTTTTTTAAAAATCTTCTTTTTTTTTTAAGACCAAAATTTAGGATTTTTTAAAATTAAAATTAAAAAATTGTTTTTCTTAAGTTCTATTCCCTTTATTCTATATTTTCTTTGCCTACAGTCCAAATTTATGTAATATTTCTTCCTAAAATATATTTTGAAGCATTGTTTATGCACCCTCAGATCACTCATGGTCCCAGGGTGCACTAATGGAGGTATAGGGCTGAAAATTTAAACATTCATTCCTTATTATGTCTATATTTAAAAAAACAAATTTTTTTTAAAATTTAAGTTGATTACCCCTTTTTCAAATTTTTTAATTGATCATCCCAACATAGAATTTTGGGGTGGATTCAATTTACAATCTAAGTTTATGCTAGATTGGTCCCTTAGTTTGTATTTTTGAACTTTTTAGTGATCCAACGAAAGGCAAGAGAAGTAACTTATTCATTGATCACCCTTTTTTCCAATTTTTCACCCCAGCGTGCCAGTTTTTATTGAGGGTTTTGCTATATGTGTTTTTGTTTTGTTTTTAATCTACTAAGTTAAGTGTTTCTTGTGTGCTTTATGAGGCTGACTTCACTTCAATAATAAACAAAGGTAATGGCCAAACAAAGGTAATTGCTGTATTGTATGTCATGTTCATAGAAATGAAAATAATCTTCATTCTTATTAATTACATACAAATCATTCAGTCTTTCCCTTTTTTTCTGCCCCAAGACACAGATTGCAAACTGATCCCTTTTGATAGATGTTGGCTATTATGAAAGAATTAGACTGAAGAAAGGATTTTATTAGCTTATCTTTATTACCCCC
>VCCN01004562.1:2522752-2545888 GCA_006491835.1 Architeuthis dux | reverse complement strand
TTCTCCCTGGTCTCTCTTCTTTTTCTTTTTTTCTCTTCCCTTTTGTCCTCACTCTTTCTCCTTTTCTTTTGCCCCTCTTTCTCCCCAACCCTCGGTTAGCATATTCTACTGAAATAAAATGGTCTCCTACTCCCTGGCCTTTCTCCTCTTAGTTCTTTAATGTCAATTTAGTCACCTTGATCCTTGATGTTGAAGATTTGCCTGAAGGCATTGTTCACCTTTTCTCTGTCAGGAGAAACATAGGAGGAGATTGCCATCTGTGTTTGTCATCTGTTTTCTATAGAGCCTTTCTTGCTCTCTCTCCCTATCTGCCTCTCCTTCCATCTATCTCTCCTTCACTCCCATACTCTCTGCTTTTCTCTCTTCCCTCTCTCTATCTGAATCTCTCTCTCTCTCTCTCTCTCTCTCTCTCACACACACCCATTCTTTCGTTGACAGGTACACCCGGCCATCATCGTACACAGAGGGAAGGCCTTATATCCCACGCCTTCTATGATTTTTTGATCATTGTTGTTCCTCACAATGAAGCCGATCTTCTATCATTGATGTTTTCCTCCTCGCTCTTGTAGCTCTTCTTGCCTTAAAGATGCCTCTGATGGAGCACCATATAAAACTGAAGTTCCTTTGGACTAGGAAGGTAAATTAGTTCTCATTCTCCCGCCCTCTCGTCTTCTTACTTATCTCCTGCTCCTTTTTCTTCTCCCTCTTGGTAGGTTTTCAATTTCACTCACTTTTTTTCTCTTGTTTTTTTCCTTTCTTGGTGTTGTTAGCTTTTCTTGTCTTTTACCAAACATTTTTCATTGTCTCCTCCCACCCCTGCCGTCCTTATCTTCCCACCTTGTCACCCTCCCCACTCCCCATATCTCACCACAACTTTTCATTGGAAGCTGTTTCATCCCAAATTCAAAATATACACACCACAAATGCACAAAGTGTGTATAAATGTATGTGTGAGACCTGTGTCTACACTTGTGGATGTGTTTGTGGCATTGTGTGTATATATATGTGTATATTTTGCATTTTCAATGAAACGTTGTTAGATAAAAAGTCATGGTATCCTCTCCACCTCGTCTTTCTATTTACTGGTTAGTTGTTCATCGCCTTTAATGTCATTCACACATGCCTATTTAATCTGGACCAGAAATGAAGAGCTTCTCCGTTAAACTTAGTTCTCAACCAAATACCAAGTGTTTGATTTTTCTTATAAAGGCAAAAAAAAACAAATTGCTAATTAAACTATCAACAAAGAAGAAAAACTTATTCAATGGTATTGACGGATCTGTCAGTCTTAAATCAACTTTTATTATTTAGCCCTACCAACAACGTTGGTAGAGGTTTATGTATTCACTCCTATCTATCTGTATGCACAATATCTCCAAAAGTTCTCAATGAATTTCAATGACATTTTGTGGAAGGGTTGGCCATAGGCTAAGGAAGAATTGATTACATTTTGGGGTGGATCCAGGAATTTCTTTTACAGTTACCTCCCCTGCATCATAGCTATATACGAACTGATTTTCATTCAATTTTTAGAGATAATGGCGTGCTTTCGAGTTTAAAGGTTGTGTTCGTTTATTCCTAATTTTTTAAGTTGCGATGTAAAATATGTTTATTTACTGACTTCTAAATATTTATTCTAAATATATGCCTAAAGCATAAAGTATATAACGGCTGCATAATACCAGCCATGACTTATGGATGCGAAACATGAAAACTAATCAAATGAGCTGAAAACCAACTCAGAATAGCACAGAGAGCCATGGAAAGAGCAATGCTAGAGATAACTCTAAGAGATAGAAAAAGATCAACTTGGATCAGAGAGAGGACTAGAATGAATGATATTATACAACTAATTAAGCAGCAAAAATGGAGATGGGCTGGTCACCTAGCAAGAAGAGATGACAATAGATGGGGGGAAAAGACTAACTGATTGGTGCCCATGGGACAGTAAACAAAGTAGGAAAAAACCAGATACAAGATGGCGGGATGAGAAAAGTTTGCCGGTAAGACGTGGCAGAGGTTAGCACAAGATAGGTTGTCATTGAAGGAGATGGGAAAGGCCTTTGTCCAGCAGTGGATTTATAATGGCTGATGATGAAATATTTCTAACTTTTCAGTTTTATTTGGTAAAATATCTGACTTGAAAATCGCCATTGAAGTGTGGGGAATGTCCTCATTCCACTGTCTATTTCTTAGGTCATAACAATGTTGTCAACATTCCATACCCATGCTTCAATGGTGGCCCCCCATCTCAGCATTCCGAACCATCCCCATTTATGACACCCATCTGAGGAAGGCCGTAGTGTACAACAGCCGAAACGTAGTGTTCAAAAGATGAACCGAGGTGAGGAAAACAGTCCGAAAAATGCTATTCCATCTTATGTGAGGTTAACATTATCAATTCAAAATCAACAAAAGATTGTATCCTCTAAGGCTTTAAAACTGGCTTTTTCAAAGGGACTACAGTCTTTCTTCAACAAGATTGAGCAAATATAAACAAACTAACATAGTACCCATTTTTAAAAAATCACTTCCATCCCAGAGGCGTGCCGGGGAAGATATCTATTTTTAAAAAAACATTTTTTTTTTTTTTCAAAATTGTTTTTCGGGACGGTTTACATTTACTTCAGGACGGTTAAAATTGTTTTCCGGGACAGTGGTGAAAAAAGTTAGTCTGGAGCCCTGATAGTACCTGTAAAAAATGATGGGATTATTTATATATAGATAAATTATGCAAATATATATTTTAGTAAAAATGTATTTGTTGCAATCAAAAAGAAAATGCTTACCTCAAACAGAATTTATTTTTTTGTCGATTTTCTACAACTTTGCATATTTTCTTTTTTTTTTAATGATTTTAAAGCAATAAGACAACAGAATTGGGTGAAAAAACTAATTTAATTTTTAATTAAAACATCAGTAGAAATGCCTATTTTATTAGATTTGACTAGTTTTTACCTTCATCCTAATTTTTAATTCGGGCCACTGTTTCTATGGCAATGAATACAATACTTCCTCCAATAATAATAAAGATTGATTAAGAAATGCCTATATTTGTTTTCTGTCCCACTAGAAAGACTGCAGCACTAGTAGTGATGTAGACATGAACACCTCAACACAAACTTTGTTTCACACCCTTCCTCTCTTCCTCAGCATGACAGAAACCAAGAAACAAACAAAAGAAGTGATATTATCTTTTGGCCATGTTTCGAAAAGGGAGATGATTACATTTTCAGTGATTTCAACCATTGCCTATTTCAGCCACGAAAGACCAATCACGTAAAAATCTCCTGCTTTAGAAACTGGTTTTTGTAGTGTGGATAATTTTTCTTTCTTTAGAAACTGGTTTCTTGTTTGCAAAGATTTTTTTAATAATACAATGTCATTTGAGGGGTCCAAACCGATTATAATCTGACAGAGCCAAGTCATGCTTATGCAGTGGATGCGATAAAACATCTCAATCATATCGCTGGAGCCACTCTTTTTTCAGATTGGCCGCGTGTGGGGTGGCGTTGTTGTGCAGCAGGATGACACCCTTACACAAATGTCCTGGTCTCTTTCAACAAACAGCTTGCCTCAGTCTGTCCAGTGTTTCACAGTATCTGACTGCATTAACTGTCTGACCATGTGGTATGAAGTCCACGAGCAGCACAGCTTTTGAATCCCAGAACACAGTTGCCATCAATATCTTCACTGACTGCTGAATTTTGAAATTTGGGAGGTCAGTGACAATGGATGCTTCCAGGTCATGGAATCAACGTGATCATGTGCTCCAGAAATTCCCCCTATACCGTTCCACACAGATGATGCTGTTGTTGCAGAGGTGCAAGGGTGATACCAATCGCTTGATGCCATATTCTTCGAGGAGGGTATTTATGCACTCGTGCACTGATTGGACAAGTGCATCAATCTCAATGGTGACTACATGGAAAAGTAGCCCGGTAGTGCTGGTAACATATGCACAAAGATTGATGTTTTATTTGCATAGTAATAAACATATTGGATTAGTAATTGTTTGTACCTTATTTTTCGGACATCCCTTGTATAAATCTACCAGTGATATATTAGATGTGGAAAAATTTCTAGCGAAAAACTGTTTTCGACTATGTGTTCAGTATCTAGAAATGCTGGGAACTTTTGCACATTAATAATTCCAGAAGTTTGACAGATTATCTGTGTCTTGAAAAAGAATTCAAAGATAAAAATCTTTTGCTCGATTAATGACCATTTTTTTATTATGGATCCTTGGAAAGAACTTGTAGCATTCCCTGTCAATGTTCCCTCTAATTCTTAGTAGTCAGTGTGCACAAAAATCTTATGTTGTGTAAATTTCTTTCCTGTGACAAAAGTATGTGTGCACAGAATGCTTGTGCATTGGCATCTTTTAATATAATATAAGTATGATTGCATTCTATGAAGTAACGTATTTAGTTAAGATTTTATTCTATACTTGGAACTACTTTGTTCAGTTTGTTAAATAAAATATCAATGAGTATTTCTTATTTTCATGTGATGCAATGCGTACAAACATGGCATTTGAAAACCAGACTAACTAGTTAACAAAAACAGTTAGCTAAGAAATTATTTTCAATAATTATAATTTTAATATTATTATTATACTTATACATATTATTATACCTATACTTGTGCAAATGTAAACTTGAAATTGTTTTGAATAATTTTGGAACAGCCTATCTCTCATGGCTTATAAAACTGTATTGGCATGTTTTAATATAATACATGTATGATTGCATTCTATGAAGTAATGTATTTAGTTAAGATTTTATTCTATATTTTAAATCATTTTGTTCAGTTTGTTGTTCCATTAAATAAAATATCAATGAGTATTTCTTATTTCTTATTTTATGTGATGCAATGAGGAAATAATTTAATAACAATAACACCCTTCAATCAACACATTATTGTTATTAAAGTTGGTGGAAATGGTTAAATCAAAACTCATTCAATTACAAAGCTAGTTGACAAACTATTGCAGATGTATGAAAATCTTCACACATACAACAAACCTACATAGGTTTGCAAAGTATTTAACACAAAAACTGTACAGAATGACTGAATAACATCAAGGCCGTCGGAACAAAATTCTTTATTTGGGGCGAAGCGGAAGATTGACTTTTTTTTAGACAACACCATTTAGATTGCTGGAAAACACCCCTATTGTAACAAGTGCACTATTTAATTGATGGATATATATGAACATAATTATGAGAAAAAGGCTGTTTAGGGAATTTTTGAAAATAGAGCTTCAAAATCTGTCAGAAATCAATGTATTTTTCAAGTCATCCACAGACTCAGGATAGGTCTATTATACACCTATGAACTAGCAAAAAATAATTGAAGGGAATAATTGGTTTATTTACTTTTTCTGTAATCTTAAAGCTAGCTTTTTGCAGCATTTTTCGAAAAAGTAATGAACACATATTAACAAATTATTGGAGGGGCTTCAGTCCCACACGCCCTGGCCCCGGTTCTAATGGCCCTGATAACATACATCTTTAAGTCTCTCAGTTATTCTTTTCTCTCTCCTGTCTTTGGTATTACCCATTCTTAGTAAACTCTATATAGATTAATAGAACTTCCCAGCAGATACTAGTATTATACTTATAAGTATATTTTAGGTAATTAACCTTTTGTGTGCACTTTGATTTCTTTTGTGCACTGGTGCCAAAACATGTGTTCCCCATCCTTGACAATAAAAGTGCATCTTGTTGATAAACTCGTAAAATTCAATGTACTAATAAACTGTGCTAGTTTATTTCTTTGAACAATTCTTTTATTTATTTATGCATTCATTTATTTTTCAATGTCTTTTTTTTCTTTGAAGCAGTTTATCCTTTGAAACTAATTAAAAGATCAATGTTATTAGGGCCAGGAATGATTCCCTATTGATCAATGAGAAGCCAGGAATGATTCCCTATTGATCAATGAGGAGCCAGGAATGATTCCCTATTGATCAATGAGAAGCTTCCTATTGTCATTTCTTCCATGGATTGAGGCAATCTGATCAGAACATGTCTTACTCTTTGATCTCTAGTATTTGTTGTCTCAATATGTTCTGACTAGGTATGTGCACACACTTTTTTGCGTAACTTTTGAAAAATCTTCGATACCCAATTTTTTAAATAAATTTAAAAAATTTAAAACTGTTCTGAAGTTTTTTCTTGTTTCTGTTAGAAAGGAAAAAGAGCAAACTTTTGTGTATTTAAAAGAAAAAAAAACATTTTCATAAATTACAACACAGAATTGAGTGTTTTAAGTTTTTGAAATAAAAATTTACTGTTTTCCGACAAAATTTTAGGATACAAAAATGGCTGCCATTTGTTTACATCTTAAAATTTTAAGAATTTCACTTATGGATATCAATAAGAGTAAATATAATGTTGTAGAATTTGAGTCATCTATCTGTTGATTTTCCAATCTGAAACAGATTTTTTGTTCACGCTCCTAACATTAATCAGTGTTGCCAACTCCAATTTGATCTTTTTCGGAAAAAACTGCTTTTAAAAAAATGGTTTTAAAAGCAATCGGCTAAATCTTTTTCCACTATGGCTAAACAATGTTATAAACTCATTTAAAGCCTAATTTTCAAATAAAATAACTATATACTAAGACTCTAGAACAAATTATTAATAAAAAATGTACATTTACTTTTATTAAACTTTCCAGATTTGTAGTGGATTTACCAAAAAAGGTTTTAATACCAGACTCCATAAATATTCTCAAAGAAAAAGTTTTGGTTAAACTTCGCTTTATCGATCTTAAGTACAAAAATTATGAAAAATTCTTTTCCCTATGTAGTTTGATTTGCTTTGATTGACCTTGATCTTCGTTTCTTCCTTCTTTTTTTTTTAGAAATAGTGTCTTATATGGGGAAAGAGACTGAATTGGCTGTAATGTGACTGATACAACAAACTTATTTTAAACTTAACCGTACTTTGATTTTTTTTCACCTAAAACTTTTTCAAAAAATGGCTAAAATCAGTTAAATTCTTTCTACTTTCGGCTAACTTTATGATTAAAATATTGAATATATATTTTGAGTTAGCTATAAAATAAAATTGAATCGGCTAATTATTTTTTTTAAATGGCCAGATTTTTTACTATCTGCCGTTTAAATATCCCCTTGACTTTCGCATGGCCACAGTAGATCGCTTATTGATTTATCGATCGTTTATTATCGATTATTGCCTTCCTTGTTCAGAGATCTGAACATTAAAAAAATTTTAAAAGTATGTTAGGGATCGAATATCGTCATATCTTTTTTTTTTTTTAAATTCCTTCTCTCTCTCCTCCTTTATTTTTCAAAAAATCTAAGCTGGCCCAATATTGAAAATATTTTAATAAGAATTTCAAAGATTTTTGATTTATTTTAAATATTAAAAAAAATCTTTATAAAAGAAAATTTTATGTTTATAAATTATTTTTTTTTACGGAAAATAGCAATAATTTATATAAGCTTAAAAATAAAATGAAAATTTACCAAGAAGACAATATTTTACTTTTTATTTTTCAGTTTTTTGTATTAGTCCCAAGTAAGGGTTTTTACGGAAACCTTAGGGGTCAATCTAAAAAAAAACTGAAACAGAATTTAACTTTTCATGGACTTATCTTTCATATATGTAAAAATCAAGACTGGCCCATATTTATTAATATACAAAATTAACAACAAAAATAAGATTTCATATTATAATTACATGAAAAAAAACATTTTTTTTCCAAAATTTCTTTTTTAAATCGCCTTTTCATACGTAAGTACCGAAAATTTCATTAAAATCTAATAAATAGATGATTTTTGGTAAGTTTTTAAATATTCTAGGTGATCAATTATTGTATGAAAAATTCATAATATTGTGAGTAACTGCAGAATTTTCATTCTGAATTTCTGAGATGAGGAATTATTATTATTCACCGAATTACCCAGACTAGTGCCCTCATCTTGGTTGTTATTGTCCAGCCTCCTTCAAGTGTCTGTTGTACTCGGTAACCTTTAGGGAATTTCAAACTGAACCCTTTATTCAATCCACAGGGGTATCAGTTAATTCTTCCCAGAGATTGAACTCGTGACCACCAGGCAGGTTACTAGATGCGCTTAATCAACATCATTATCCACTCACCCATTTGTCTCGAAGTTACTGAGTACAACTGACACCCAAAGAAGGCCGGAGGGTACAGCAGCTGAAACGTTGTAATGATAACAACCAAGATAAGGAAATAAGTCCAAGTAATTTAATAAATAATAACTGCAGAAACTTTGTGGCGATGAAGTGGAAATGGACTCGCCCAAGGAAATGACCTGCTTGAGGTATGACTGGCAAAAGCTGAGTGAAATGGGTCGCCGACATATATAGACGAAGTAGAGATACGGTGACCTGTAAGTTAAGCGTTAGCAACCCGGATGTGGTGGGTTTCTGGTGATAAAAGGACAGCCGTTGAGGGCTCGAGCAGTTATGTACTTGGCTCACCACCTAAAGCTACATTGGAATTGCGTATGGGACTTATACTGTGAATTATGTAGCGGCTCAGAGTTCGCAATAGCTTACTGGTGATAAGCGAGAAATGCCCCTTGAAAGAATCGTTCCAGTGTTGCTGCATTGACGTGCCGTTGGACTCATTGCATCAAAACTGTGTCTCTCCATTTCTACTACACTTTATTCTTTCTTACATATTGATAGAAATATTCCATCGTGTTAAGACTTTGAACTGAAATTGCACAGTCACAACGCCAGGAACCATAGCAGATGCTTGAAAAATAGCAGAAAGATTTGTCAGCCATTTTGGTCCATCACTTTGAGCACATTTTAGGAATGCCTTTTAGTACTACTTTTTTGTATAAACACAAATTCACAGCAATTGAGGACACTCTTTTGGAAACTGGTTCATAAAAATATTTGTTTTTAATTTTTGTTTTCATTTAGTTGTATATTTTTGTTAAACAACATCAAAATTCTTAAAAATGTATAACATTTCTAAAAAGTAACATCCCATTGAACAAACTAGGTCACCCAAACATACAAAACACATCTCATTTCATTCCCACTACACAGCATGGATCATTGCACAACTCTGCTATATTCAAATCTCTGCTGATAATGATGTCGTTCACAACAACAAAATGCATAAAGATTTATCTTCATGATAATAAACATGTTTGAGATATGGCACACTTTTCTCAATCTTTCTTTTCCACATTGTCTAATCCAATCTGTCGGATTCCCTTACATCCACACAACAAACACAATGTATAACATTAAAATAAAGTTGCATGTACTTTCTAACTAGGACACTGTGTCATTTAAAAATTGTACAAATTGATATAAAACCAATGTGTGATAATTATAAAGACATTTTTTATTAGGAACATATATTTGCTCGGCACCGATTTGACTCAGTTGCAAAATGAGTGGCTTAAATTGTGTAAATAAATAAAGAAATGGGTGCCTTATACCACTGCTCTTACCACTGAGCTAATGACACCCTCATGGTAAGGCAGGAGTTCTGAATGCACAAATTGTTCATCTCTTTATTCCACGATCGTTGGCACAAATATATGTGTTATTCCTTATGCCGACAGTATGAAGTATTCAGTGAATGGATAATTTATATCCGAGAGAATATGATAATTATAAAGACATTTTTTTATTAGGAACATATATTCGCCCGGCACTGATTTGACTTAGTTGCAAAATGAGTGGCCTAAATCTTGTAAATAAATAAATAAATGAGTGTTGTGCGGGGATCGAACTCACATCCACCTTGGAAGCAGCCTTATACGCAGGCTCTAAATTGGCTCGGACTAACAGGCTCAAAGCTGTGTTAGTAAATATCCAATGATTCTGTAAGATTCAACATACAAAACTCTGGAGTCAGATTCCACATGCAGAAATTGGGCAAAACATTGTGTTAATAACATCAAAGATGGGATGACGAGATTCGATTGTCAAAACAAAAATTAGAATTAAAAAAAAAGAAATCAAGAAATCCAAGACCAATCTTAGTTAATTGCTTATTTTAATTGTAAAAAACAATTAAAATAAGCAATTAACTAAGATTGGTTTTTCTTTTTTTTTTATTCTAATTTTTGTTTTGACAATCGAATCTTGTCTTCCCATCTTTGATGTTGTTAACACAATGTTTTGCACAATTTCTACACGTGGAGAAAAAAAGGTTTGCCTCTTTTCTTGAATTATACACCTGAAGAATGGATTAGCCGAAACGTTATGTTGATAACATCATGGATGGGAAGAAGAGATTCAATTGTCCAAACAAAACTTGGAATGATATTTTCTATAGTTTTGAGAATTGTTATTAATATTCAAATTGTTCTTCGGACTTCTTGTTATTTGTGTTGTAAACACAACGTTTCGGCCGATGCAAAGAGGCAGCTCACATCAAAATATCGACTAAATGCATTAGCCAGACAAGAGCGGATGTCAACCTGATGTGGCTTCCACTTCTCAATACACCTAAACCTGACAAGACAAAGACACATAACCCCAGGGCCCTGTGCTATAAGGGTTACCCCCCATTAAACATAACTTCTGTTTAACCCATCACACTTGGATATTACCCCTGAAGAAGGCCGAAGAATGGATCGGCCGAAACATTGTGTTTACAACAAAAACAACAAGGAGTTCAATCGTCCGAAGAACCATTTGAATAAAAGTTAAAATGTTAATGACTCTTCTCAAAGTTACTGACAATTCTTTTTTTATTTTATTTTATTAAGTTGACCTCTAAAGATAGAAGCAAAAGCACCACAACAACCACTAAGTTTTACTATAGAAGTGGTAGCAGTAGTCGGTTGTTTATGTATGTATTTTCATACTAGCTGGCATCCCCCATTGTAAACTTTTACCTAAGATTGAATTATACACAATTAATTATTGCACATTACCGTACAGTATTGTAAATCCAAGCAGTGACTGTTAATAAGATCATGTTGTATCATGAATCATGCATCTGGACTCAAGATTTGTTAATGGTCAACCTCACTCTTCGGTTATAATCGGAAAATTTTGTTTACAAACTAACCCCCCTCCCCTCTCTTTCTTTTAAAAATAAACATATCTTTTAGAAATTGAAAAACTAAAAAGAAAATTAAATTCACCAACTATTTCTTTTTCTTGCGACTTAAACAATAAAGGAACTTTTTAGAAAAATTCTATTTTATTACTGTATTTATGGTAAATAGATTTTAACAAACATGGGTTTCAGTTGGAAATATTTGTGGCAGGCCGTGGGAATTATGGTAAGTTGCGCACAGCTAATGTTAAGCAGACTGTTCACATTGTATACTTGAGGTATGTCGAACTCTAGTTTTGCAGAGATTTGTTTTAGGCTTCAGGTGTCTACAGGATGGTTCTAGTGTCTAATGGATTGAAAGCACCTAAAATTGAAAGAAACAAACAGGAGAACTGTGTGTCACTAAAAATTGAATCTTAAAACAAAAAAGTCCACATAAATTAAATGACATTTGTAGTTTCTCTAGGTTTCAGCTAAGTTTTCATTGGTCATTAGTGCAATTGAAGGCTTGTAAAATCCGCAAAACACAGATTGAAAAAAAATATTTCTGTGAAATATTTAAATGTATCCTTAATAAGAGTGAAACATTGTCCTTAAGTTGAGTTTGACTGAGGAGCAGATGTTTATGGCAGCAGCAGCAACCCATTTAATCTGATCAGACCTACAAAAAAGGGCAGAGGCTGAAAATAAAAGCTTTTCATTATATTGTTATTAGGTTCATAATTAATCCGAAATTGTTTTTTTTTTAATTAAATAATATGCTCCTTTCCTTTCAATAAACTTATAATCCTGAATCTTTTTTTATTTGCTATATATTGAAAATTTGTCTTCACCCTTTATAAGGCACCACTAAAAATATTATAGATATCAACAACCTTTTTGTATGCTAAACTAGACCTAATTACAAGATATTTTCAGTTGCAAGTTTTCTGAAATTTTTTTTGTTTATGGTGCCTTGACCAAAAAGTTACCAAAAAAGGAAATCACACTTTCACAAAGTTTTGAACAGTAGTGTCTACTTTCCCGCCGATACAGTCAAAAGAGTGAATGGCACACGTTTTATCGCTACCAAACCGTGTTGTTAGATCAATGCTGATTGGTTGTAAATAAAAACCTTGTTGATTGGTGCTTTAGTAGAATTTGTAGAGCGCTTTCTTTAGACCCAATTTAAAACCATTAAAAATTCTTTTTAACACAGCACTTTTTGAGCATTCATTAACCGTGTTAATCAGTGGTTTCCTGAATTGAGGCATTTAAAATGTATTGTGATTATTTATTTATGTCTTTTTTTTCTTTTTTCAGGACACTGTACAACATGTTAGCTCGCCACCTATCTTCCCTCCAGAACGCTGTGATTCCCATGTTTCAACCCTTTCAAGCTCCATGGATATATGTCGTATCTGTCACTGTGAGGGGGACACAGATTCCCCTCTCATATCCCCCTGTGTCTGCTCCGGCAGTTTGCGGTGGGTGCACCAAGCCTGCCTTCAGAAATGGATTAAAAGTGCGGATACAAAATCTTGCGAACTGTGTAAATTTGAATTCATTATGACGACAAAAGTGAAACCATTTCAACAAGTAAGAAAAACAAATCTTTTTTTTCATCTTTTTCTTTTTCTCTTTCTCTTTTCTCTTTTCTCTTTTCTTTTTCTCTTTTCTTTTTTCTTTTTCTCTTTTCTTTTTCTTTTCTTTTGCCTCTTTTCTTTTTCTCTTTTCTTTTGCCTCTTTTCTTTTTCTCTTTTCTTTTGCCTCTTTTCTTCTCTTTTTCTTCTTCTCTTTTTCTTCTTCTCTTTTTCTTCTTCTCTTTTTCTTCTTCTCTTTAGCAAGAGAGTTGTGCACTATTGGAATAAATTGCCTGAATACTTGTAGAATAAAAGTAGTGTTAACAGCTTTAAAAACAGTATTGACAAATTTTGAGAAAATGGCATAAAATATAATTAAATGGTCTATATTGGGAACTCTCACAGGAAATCTTTAAAAGAATTTCAGCTATTACGTATAAAGTATGGCAAGCTGATATGTAATATCATGATGCTTGGCTGGTCAAAGTTTTTTTTTTTTTTTAGTTTTTTAAAATTAATTAAATCAATTAAATCACATGAATTCATCTAAATTAACTTTTTTCAATTATTGATAACAATGTATAATGTTTTCATGTTCTTTTCACTTTCTATAAATGTTTTCCATTATTGATAACGATGTGTAAGTTGTTCATTTTTCCAACAAGTATTAACAGCTTTAAAAACAGTATTGACAAATTTTGAGAAAATGGCATAAAATATAATTAAATGGTTAGTATTGGGAAATCTCAGAGGAAATCTTAAAAATAATTTAACTTATTACGTATAAAGTATGTCAAGCCGATGTGGTGCTGGTAAGGGACACCAGCCAATTGGAGAGGTAGGGGGGGCAGGTAAGCGAAAACTCTTCACAAAATCCCATTATGCTTGTTTGGTGGAGGTGCCTTTCCTTGATATTTTTTGATTATTTATTGCAAAGATTAAATGCGAGTTTGAACTCAGCAGTGAATGGGCTGGCAACTGGTTGGGGAAGACTTGAAACGGAGAGCCGTCAGTCTTTCTTCACTACATCGCATTGCTGAGTAAACTTCCTTATAATAAAGGAGATTTGCTTAACCTCTCTGTCAACATTTCTCCCTGAAAATTGTTTTACCCCCAAACAAATTGTAGTTGATATTTCACTCCAGATGGTTTTCAACTATAATTTCCAAAGAATTCTGAAATTTTGAAAGCAGAATAACGCATTTTAAGGGCTTAATAAAAAGTAACGTTTAGAATTTCAAAGTATGGAAGGCTCAAACAACTATCTTTATCTTAAGTCTTTTGTTCATCATCAGCCTTAACGTCCGTCATTGGATTTAGTAGAGACTTACATTGCAAATTGTACCCTCCACTAAAAACTTATTGTGGGGAGGTTGTTCAAAAAACAAAAAAAACATTTTTTTGACTTAATAGGGAGTAAATGTTGAAATTTTCAGCCTTCTAGCTTCATACATAGCCAGGCAGACAGACAGACAGACAGACCAGCTTAAAAACTGAAGAAACCTATGTTAATAGTTTTGGTTGGCATTTTCTAATATTTGAAGGAATGGGCTTGATGCTAAAAAAAAGAAGCCAAATGATCTAGAAGAGGAACAGGCTGCCTCGATTGGATGTTATACATTAAAAAAAGAAAAGTTATTACAGAATCGGGATCAATACAGGCCATAAAAGAAGTAAGGCTTACTATAAATATCCATTCATTCATTTAATGTCTGATGCAGAAATCAAATCCAACATATTGTAAAATAAGAAACATTATTTTCTCTTCTTAATTCCAAAGAGTGGAATGCCACTTGCAACTTGTGCATCTAAGATAGTGTTTCTGATTATACCATTAATAGGAGACTACCAAGATTGAAACTTTGTCTTGTCCTTTAGGTCCTGCACTTCCCAATCATTTAACACATACACATACATACATACAAACTCAAACACATACACAAACTCAGTCAGTCAAACACATACACAAACACATACACATATATACACACACACATATACACTTAAACACACTCAGTCAATCAGTCAAAAACATGCACATACATATATACACACACACATACATATATACACACACATACACACTCAGTCAGTCAGTCAAAAGCATACACACAAACATACATACTCACTTAAACACACTCAGTCAATCAGTCAAAAACATGCATACACATACACACTCATACACTCATACACACACACTCAGTGTTTCAACTCCATCAAATTCCCCACGTCTTCTTCCCAAAATCAAAGTGACGGGAGGAAAATCTTCTTTGTGAAATGGGAGATTAGCTGAAATAATTCCTGTCCAACCAAAGACACCCTTATCATCCCGATGTGATGTTAGTGGAATATCATCTTCTGCCAGAAGACACAGAAATATGCAGACCCATCCAAGATGGCTCCTGGAGAGTGAGCTTGGATAGAATTTCAGATGTTAATGGCCTGGAATGAGATGCTTAGCTTCGTCTCATTTGTCTTCTTTTTGTTCCTCCAGTGACGACGATGACGACTCCCGCTGACATTGCCAGCTGCTTAGCAACATCTAAAGATAATCGTAAATCATTTAAGGTTTTACTATTCTCGGCGTCACAGCCTCGATCAATAACTCACTGAGATTTTCTTTTAACAGGTTATTGATTCGACCCCGAACCAATCTCTCGAGCCTTCAATATTTCTCCTTCCTGTTTTATCAACAAGCCTTTTGCCTCATTTAGCGAATCTAAATACTGTTCGTAGGTAACAGCATTCACTGATATGTGCTTTTTAGAAACTGTCAACCAAAACTGTCACCATAGGTTTTTTCATTTTTTAAGTGTATGTGTATATGTGTCGTGTGTACAGGCCGTACCAATGGCACTAGAGGGCTGAAAATTTAAACATTTACTCCTCATGTCTAGAAAAAAACGTTTTTTTTTGTTTTGTTTTTTTAAAATCCCCCCCCATAAACATTTATTTTACAATGTAAGTTTATGCTAAATCGGTCCCTTAGTTTGTGTCTGGCACATTAATGTTTGTTTTATTAAAATTCAGACTTTTTAGTGATTCAACAAAAGGCGAGAGAAGTAACTTATTCATTCATCACTGCTTTTTCCAATTATTTTTTTTTTTGGGGGGGGGGGTACAATTTAAAATGTAAGTTTATACTAAATCGGTCCCTTAGTTTGTGTCTGGCAGTGTTCATGCTTGTTTTTTGGTTTGCCCAAACCCTGTGACCAGTGTCACGCAGGCATCGGAAATGTCCTTCCGAACCTCCCAGTGTTATGGTGAGGTGCTGCCGCCTGGTTGGAATCCCCAGGACCGGACTTTCTATACGTTTTTGTGGTCTGAGGACAAATTTGTGTGCCAGTAACTGGATCCATGTTCCAGATGAGTGGTTATGGGATACGAATGGATTCACTTGGATTGCACAAGTGATTTGATCATGTTTTTTATGGGGTGGGGTGGTTGTATGTATATATGTATCATTATTCTCTGTTTATACCCTCATTGAGGGTGTTGCAGGGCTAGGTACACACAGGTAAATGTTAGTAAGAACCACTTCTGGCTTGCCAGGCCTGTTGAAGTTTCATTCTGCTCACAGCACCTGGTATTCCCCAATAATCACAAACATTTACTCATCATTCTCAGTCTAGAAAAAAAAAATTGGGGGGGGGGGACAATTTACAATGTAAGTTTATGCTAAATCGGTCCCTTAGTTTGTGTCTGGTAATGTTCATGCTTGTTTTTTGGTTTGCCCAAAACCTGCGACCAGTGTCACGCAGGCGTCAGAAATGTCCTTCCGAACCTCTTAGTGCAATGGGATTAGGGCTAGGGACAAATGGGCAATTCTTAGTAAGACCCACTTCCGGCTTGCAAAGTTTCATTCTGTTCACAGCACCTGGTATTCCCCAATGGTCACCCATCTAGGTAATGACCAGGCTCGACATTGCGAGAATCAGTGTATCCAACATGATTTGGACTCAACCCCTTAGCCTTCCATCTTATTTTTTTTATTTATTGGTTCTGTGGTAAATTTCTTTGATTAATTTTTTTTACTTTACTAGACCTACTAGAGGTCTATAGAATCCGGAACAACATAGATAGAGTGGATACTGACATTCATTGCTCAAAATGCCCTGATAAGAAAATGCTGACTTCATCTATCTGCAGTAAAACCAGAGGACACAGCCATAAACTACAAATTCAGACCTCCACTGGTGTTAGAAAAAATTTCCTCTCGGTAAGAGTGGCATGGAACAGCCTAAGTGAAAAGACGGTCACATCCAAGAATATCAATATTTTTTAAAATAATCTTTATTCTGATATTGGACATACCAAATTTAAATACCAATTTTCTTATTAGTTTAATCCCAGCCTAACTACACTGAATCTGGCTTAATGACGCAATTAACTGTTGACTTAAAAAAAGCCTATTCAAGTATATTCAAGTATATATTTACTCTTTTGTCAATTGTAGCGATAAATGTGCTGAAATGTAAGTGAAAAATGCTGGATCATATATTACTTTCTTGTTTTTGATGTTTGAAATTTGTAAAAATAAATTTTAACCCACCCCCCTCTCTTTGCTCAAAATCTTGGATACGACCCTGATAGTAAGGAATTTTTCTTTTTCTTGCTAATCTTGCAAGCAAATATAAACCACTGGTGATTCATAGCTCAGAATTCTTCTGTATTATTGAATCACAAAATGTTTTCTATCCATTTTGAATGTTGACCTGGTTTTCACAATATTTCATTTCCTTTGTTTATTTTTTTTCTGATCCATTTTTCTTTGAATTCATTTGTAACTCCCAATTTATTGATTCAATGATTTTGTAACTTTATTTTTAAGACGTTACTTTTAGAATCTTTTACTTATTGCACATACAGTATCACCCATAAATAAGTACACCCCTACCACTTTTTAATTTTCTTCTAAACCAAACATAGCAGATATTTCACGTCCAATGCAAAAACGTCCAATGCAAAACTTTCCAATGCAAAAACGTCCAATACAAAAAGTTCACATGCACATACACACACATGCTATGTCGAGGGATGTTTGGTCCCTGTTATGGGTTCTATAATCTACCTAATTGAACTGAACAGGTTCCTCTGGATTAACGCGATTAATTAATCCCCAGATGGTACCGCACATATCAAAGACGCGATAATTAAATAAAACAATCAATGGTAAAAATTACAATTTATCCATGCTCTATTATATAGCGACTCAACATATTTCACTGTAACTAGCTACTCTATAAAGTACAGAATATGATACTTTTGTAAAGAAAAACAAATGTGAGATAAATGTTTATTAACAACATTTACTTTCAGAGAAAAAATTATCAAAAAGGTCCAATATCAAAATCCATATCCATTATTTGTTGTTTAATAGACTCTAAATTACGAAGGGAAAAAAGAAAACAATTGGCTTGTAATATAATGGAATCTAAGGGAACATGTATGTGTATGTGTGTGCGGCATGTGTGTAAGTATACATGTGAGTATGTAAGCTGTGTACGTGGTATGTGTGCATAAATATGAGTGTATGTGTATATGTGTGAGCGTATGTGGGATATGTGTATGTGTGAGCGTATGTAGCATGTGAGTATGTATATGTGTTTTTGATTATGTGTGTCCGTGTGTGCATATTTGACATGTATGTTATGAACACATATGTATAAATTGGCCAACACGTCCAACAATTTATACATATATACACACATGCTACATAATCAAATGTACACATTCACAGACACTCACACATGCCACATATGCAAACATGTATACACATACACATACGCACATGCAAGCATTTGTTTTATTTGTTTTAATAAATCATTATTAATGTTGCAATACATGTTCCCTTAGATTCCATTCATAAGAGGACTTTAGGTTGCGACTTATTATGGACAGATACAGTTATCCCTTAATTAACGTGGTTTTGTTTAATATGAGTTTTGCTTAACATGTTTTAATTAATAGCGACCACCCCTTTCACTATATCAAAATAGCAGCCTCTACAGACTTCCGCAATCATCCCCCACTACTCTCTCTGTGCATTGAGACAACTACTAGTACTACTACATAGAACTGTTTAAGTACTAGATTATATTACAAGCCAATTGTTTTCTTTTTTCCCTTTCGTAATTTAGAGTCTATTAAACAACAAATAATGGATATGGATTTTGATATTGGACTTTTTCAAATCTTGATAATTTTTTCTCTGAAAGTAAATGTTGTTAATAAACATTTATCTCACATTTGTTTTTCTTTACAAGAGTATCATATTCTGTACTTTATAGAGTAGCTAGTTACAGTGAAATATGTTGAGTCGCTATATAATCGAGCATGGATAAATATGAATATTTTTGGCAACAGTTTCAATGCTGTAGAGTTTGGTCATAAATAATACCTGATAATATCTGTTTTGATGGCGTAATGTTCCGCTAGAAATAATAAAATACTGCTATGTTTGGTTTAGAAGAAAATTTCCTTTTTATAAAATAGTGGGAGGTACTTATTTATACAAAAGTATTTTATGTGCTACAATATTGTAACTTGCTTACTGATGTCTATAACATTTTTATCAGTATATTAGTAGAACTACCTGATGTAGCCTGGGTTTTGACTAGTATTTTCTTTACTTAATTAATCACTGCTACCCACAACAGAATGGTTTAATCACTGTTGCTGGGTTTAGGTTAATCATGTATTCTGACATTTATATATATCTATCTATGTATCCAGACTTCACCCAGCCCTAACCGTTCATTGCAGAAACTTGAAATTTTGCACACACACTCCCCTCAATGAGTAGGGAGGTTTTTTCCTTTTTATTTTTTCTTTCTTTTTTTTAAATTACCCTCCTAAAAAGGTTTGTAGTGGGGGGGGGGTCAATTTACAATGGAAGTTCATGCCAAATTGATCCCTTAGTTTGTGTCCAGCAGCGTTCAAACTTGTTTTTTGAAAATTTGGACTTTAGTGATCACAACTCCAAAAAGTTAAGAAAAGTAACTTAGTCAATTATCACCCCTTTTTCCAATTCTTTAATTAACCACCCCCAACATGGCATGTTGCCAAAAAACATTGGTCACATGACTGTTTCTATTGAATGACTAACCAGACCTGGTTTTTTTTTTGTTTTTTAATTCATAGATTTCTGATCTAAACCATGCTGGTAGTATTTTCATCAAGGTAACTGTACCACCACCACTGCTTAATGTGCGGGGTAAAAAGCAACATATATGGGTGTCGGTGATTTATAATTCACCATGGAATGCTAGTTTTAGTTACTTTTCATCATAACTACTCTGACCGTCAGTCTATGGCTGTGGTTCCCAATGGGGGTGTAGTCCAATGGGGGGAATAATGCTATTAGGTAAAAATATATGTCCAGTCTAGAAATAGGGCTTTCTGCACTTCTGTCTATCAAATCGAAAGCTTGAAATAACCTCCAAGTTGAGACTGATTTAAGATGTGCTCTCTCACAAATAGACCCACAAATCGAAGAACTAGTAGCAAAAAAAAACAAGAACAGTTATCGCATTGATGTGTATATCAGTTACGATAGCAAAATTCTTATGTTTTTGTGGATTAAATTGAAATTTCAAATGATGTGTTCTAATTATTTTCACTTGCTTTCTTTGAGTAACAAATACACAGCAGCAGCTGTACAATTAGAACATTTCACTAATTATAAAGCTGTCTAATTATACATTTAAATTATTCTTTGTTGCAACTTAATTAATGGAAGGGGGGATACTAGTTATCGTATTGACAAAAGTGGGGAATGACTGGTCTATGGCAATGAGTAAAGATCGGAAATGAAGAATAGCTCTAGACGAGACTTGAACTCGCATCCCTTTTACCCCAGGAAGCCTGCCTCTGTACTGCAACTGCTCTACTGACTGAGCTACCAGTCTTCATGGTTTACACAAGATCAAATCTAACCGTTAAACCTAGCCTTCATTTTTCCCCCGATTGCTAATATTAATGTTTTTACATACACCATTTGCTATTCAAACAAAAATGTGTTTGTGTTTGTTTGTGTGTGTGTGTGTGTAGTGGGGGGTCTCTCTTAAACTACCTGATCATATCTCCCAATATATTTACTTATGTATATGCGCACCTATGTAGGTACAACAAGAGAGAAAATATGTAAGCAAAAATTTGTTTGCTGATCATAAAACTTGTTTTGTTCTGAGCAATTCTAGTTCATATTTTGACGGTTCTAGCTAAATGATTTCATTTTACCCGACTGTCTGGCTTGTCCAGTTATAAAATTGTGCAAACAAAGTCGCAGTAATAAAAAGAATAATTTTGTATAATTCCAATCTATTTGAGGACAACACTTGGCTATTGTTTATTCAAAGCTCAATTGTAAAAGGGATGGATTACTGGCACAATCACCAGTACCTGAAGTGGAGCCAAAGAGGATGTTTGCACAAACTACAAAGCAGAATTAAAATTATTGGTTTTAATTTAATAATTTATCTAAACATTTGTTTCTATATGATAATTATAAAGACAATTATTGATTAATTAATTATTAATTGGGAACCCATATCAGCCTGGCATCGGTGTTAGCGATTGCTAAACTGGCGTATAAATGAATAAAGAAACGAACGGGGATCGAATCTGCATCCACCCTAGAAGCAACCTATACGCGGTCCTGCTCTTTACTACTGAGCTAACGTCACTCTCATGGCAAGGCAGCAGTCAAATTTATCCATTCCTTGATTTCATAGTCGACACAGGGGGCCACTTCATATCATATGCCTAATGATACAATTGGTTAGAATAAAGAGGTGAACGAATGTGTATGTTTCTGACTGCTGCCGTTAGCTCAGTGGTAAAGTGATTGTATTATTAATTTATAAATTTTTAGCATAACATATGGATCTCTTGATAAAATATTTCTGCTAAGCCAACCAATTTTGGAGATTGCTTTAGCTACGGCTGAAGAGATACGTTTTTCAAAATTCAATTTGCCATTAAATAAATTAGTGACAGGAACAGAAATGCTGTTGGGCTATTTTCAATATGGACACGTAGAATATTTGACTTGAATTTACTTCAGCCGACAAAGTTGGAAGAGGTATATGTATTCAGTTATGTCTTTCTGTCTGTGAACACAATATCTCCAAAAGTTCTCAATGAATTTCAATGGAATTTTCTGGAAGGGTGCGCCATGGGCTACAAAAGTGATTTGGGCTGGATTCATGAATTTGATTTTGATTGAGAGATATTGATTATTCTGCAGGAAAAGAGGTTAAAAATGAAGACTTAATAAAAAGGCTAAATTAAAATTTTTAAGGAAGTAACTCAATGTATACATTCAAATTCTCTCCCTTGTTTTTTTAATATTTCATTTTCATTTAGTTTTTAGTTAGTGTATGACATTGGCAGTGCACTGGAAGCAAACTATTGTATTAGACTTACATGGAAGCAAACTATTGTATTAGACTTACATGGATGTAAACTTTTGTATTAGCCTTACATGGATGTAAACTTTTGTATTAGACTTACATGGATGTAAACTTTTGTATTAGACTTACATGGATGTAAACTTTGTAAAACTTTATACTTTCTCTTGTTGCAAAATATAAGGTTAGCAATGCTCCCTCTAATTTTTAATAGTCAGTGTGCGGGGAGGGGGGGACTGAGAGGGGTGCAATGTTCCCTCTAAATCTTTAGCAGTCAGTGTGCGCAAAAATCTTATGTTGTGCAAATTCTTTTCCTGTGACGAAAGTATGTGCCCACTGAATGCTTGTGCAAATGTAAACCTGAAATTGTTTCAAGATAATTTTGGCACAGCCTCTCATCTCTCATGGCTAATAAAACTGTATTGGCAGGTTTTGATATAGTTCATGTATGATTGCATTTGTTAAGATTTTATTCCACACTTCGAACTACTTTGTGGTTCCATTAAATAAAACATTGATGAGTATTTCTTATCTTTATGTGATGCAATGTCGAAATGCAATTTTAACCATACCACCCATCAATTCACAGATTATTATTATTATAGATGCTGGAAATAGTTGAATCAAAACCCATTCAACTAATTCATTACTACATTGTTTTAGTTAACTAATCCATGTGTTCACATTGAAGCTTCTGTGCACTGATTGCAAAACGTATGTGCGCACACACACACACACACACACACACAGCTTAGAGGGAACGAGAGAGTTTTAAAAAAATCCAATTTGACTTTCCCCATCGTTAATTTCTCTTCTCGCTGAAACCAACAACAAATCAATAAAATGTTATTGATTCTTATTGATTTCTAGAATATTCTGACTTTATGATTGTTACAATTGGCAATAAGGGTATGTGATTGGTATTCTTATGGTTTTAGATGTGCTAACATCTTTAGTATCAGTTGCGTCACTGACTGGCTGACATACCAAAATGTGAGTTATGTCCCTTGCTCATTGTTGTCAATTTAGATGTTTTGGTTGCATTTAGATGTCAGAAGTTTCTATTAAATGATTTTTAATAAAATAAGTAATATCTTTATTCAATTTATAGTAATAAA
>VCCN01004562.1:2481796-2510517 GCA_006491835.1 Architeuthis dux | reverse complement strand
GAGAAAGATAAATTCACATTTGCGGTTTTCCTATGAGAAATGGAAAGTGAGGATCCAGTTTTGCATTATAACTATATTGTAAATCGGTTCTAAAGCCTGAAAAAAAAATTTCTTTATCAAAACTGACACATTTCCGAGAGGTTTGAAGGAGAAATAGTTTGAAAGCATATAAAATTGAAAGAAAAAAAAGATTTTCCCATTGGCGTTTGAACTTGGTCCGCCAATTATGTTTTTACATGTCTCTAACCACTCAGCTATTGAACAACCATGACTTTTGCTTACAAATTAGTGCTCAAAAAGAAATTTAAAACAAGCATTGACCCTCCTCACATATGTGTAGTTTCAAATAAATGGTGAAAAAACCTTCACTGGATCATTCTGACTCAAAATATATATATATATAGTTTTTTAGGGATCAAACTCTAATAGTTTTTGAGAAAGTCTTAGATGGAAAAAAACAAAAAAAAAGTTTTAGACAGATCTTTTTTTAGAGAGTCTTAATGCAGACCCCAAAGAAATCGACAATTATTATTATTTATTTTGCATAGTTCAACCTAAAGATGCGTGTATAGGTAACTGGAGACCTGCTGATTTTCTGTTCTGTGATGCATAGTTCTTGAGATCTTCAGTACTTTATTATATATATATTTACTCATTTTAAACCCACTTATCAAATAAAATAACTGTATACTAAGACTCCAGATCAAATTTTTAATAAAAATTGAACATTTAGTTTTAGTAAACTTATCAGATTTAATTGGCTATCGTAGATTTTATCGGCTAAATTGGGAAAATATCAGCCAAATCTAGCCGAACAAATTGAAGAGATTTTGCTTGACTTTATTTTATTCTTTTCTCTGCGTCAGCGACAGGTCCGAGCCGAACCTGTTAGAAAAGACACCTGTCAGACTGCAGTGGATCTAATAATAGAGTATTATAGATTATGTAACATTGGAAGAACCATGTGAAATAATCCATATTCAAATGGATTCAGATATTCATTCAGATTCAATGGAATAACAGTTCGACACACCGTGGGAGAAAGCATAAGGTACTCCCGTGGGGTGAGGGAGGCAGAGTGAGTGCAAAGAAAATGATTTCAATGGAGAATGGTGGGAATTGGTGGGTGTACCTGCCTGAGGGAGGGAGGATTGATGGGGGTACTGTCTGAGGGAAGGAGGGGAGGGAGGTACTGCCTGAGGGAGGGACTGAATTATTACTCAATTGATGGATAGAATTTCTATTGACTCTTTGCAGAGCAGTGACAGAATTTCTTTGTTCTCTGACCTCATCAGTCTTTTATTAACACAATCTTCTTCTTAGCAAATAATGGAGAATTGGCATGTTCTGCTAAAATGCTGAGATTTCATGGTTACTCATAAGCTCTCAATGTGTGTGTGTGCTATTGATATTCACTAAGTTAAGCGTCTTATGGCACAAAGTCAAAGAGTGCACTTGGTGGAGATAGAGGTAGAGAATTGGGCAATGAGGTGGGGTCCAAATAAGCCCAAATTAAAGTTAAAAACAAAAATTAATTATATCCATTGTCTAATAAGGCAGTTGGATTAAAAATTGGACCCCCAGCTCAAAATTCTGAATCTGCCCCTCTAAGTGAAGAGGGCCTACATTAGAAATTCTGGCTTTTTACCTGACCTGACTCACCACTAATCACCCCCAACATGACATGCTGCCAAAATACATTGATCATGTGACGGTTTCTATTGAGTGACTAATCAGACCCGTAGCTGTTTCATCTTAATTTTACTTGCTTTTACATTTTTCAATCATTTACACAAGTTTGGTTATATTAGTCACTTTGATGTGTGGCTTCCACTGAGATTTATAATAGCTATTTGTGTGTGCATGCATATGTGTGTGTGTGTGTGTATCTAAAATGGTTTAAACAAAAAAGCCTACTGAGGTTTGGTCTGAAATTTTTTGATGAATTGTGTGGTTAGATCGGCGTAGGAATATTTTTCTAAATCCTCTTTTAACCGTTTATAGGGCATCACTAAAAATATTCTAGATATCAAAACAACCTTTTTGTATTTTAAACTACACCTAATTACAAGATATTTTCAGTTGCAAGTTTTCTGACATTTTTTGCTTATGGGAATAAAACCCTCTCTGATGAATTGATCATATAAGGTGCTAAACCCAAAAAGTGGCCAAAAATGTAAATTATAAAAAAATAAAAATTAAAGTAGAAAGTTAAATATAAATGAATTCAATGAATGAATGAAAAAATTAATATTAACAAAAAAATAACACCTTGATTTTAAAATGTTATTGTGGGCCAAAACAAGCTAATTTAATGGGGTGTGGTATGCTTCAAAAAAATTCTGTCTTTGTTCAAGCCCAAGTGTACTTTGCAAAGCTTGCAGACCCCACATTGGTGCGGATTATGTTGTCTTTGTGGCTACAATGTTTGAATGTGGCTGACAGGTCCTCAGGTGATCATATATAAGCACTTTTACAGTCTGTTGTTGGGCACAGGCTTTCCCGAGGGTCTGTTGTTGTAAGTGAGTGATGGGCCTTGTTGGCAGGTGGGAAGATATGGTTTCATGCCTCTCCCTGAGGGCATTAGTTCGAAGTGAACGCAAATTGTCCCAGGCAGAGTTTCAACTTGGCTCGTCGAGATACCCAACATAATCAAAATATCCAAATCCAAGTGTTGAAAATCCTTTGCAGCAGCTTGGTTATCTTAATCACCTTGATGTATGGCTTCCATATAAATTAAGCAAAAAAAACCTACCCAACTATATTTCCGCATGTAATTTGCTACTCAAACATCCTGAAAATGTTCTGTTTTTAAAATGAACTAGCTGAAACACCTCCCCTATGGGCGGGTTTCCAGCTAGTTTCTGCAGAAGGCCTATAATGGGACTTTTGGTCCCAATAAGAGACCAAAATTGTTTGTTTTTAGGAGAACCCTAATTCTATACCGCTGGCTACAATGCACCGTCTTGGCTACTTAGAGGTCACATATGTTGTATAATGCTGGTATTTCTTCTCGCCGATGTGAGTGAAGAGATGTCTCATCGTTGGGTTGTACGCTTACGGGAGCGAACATTCTGTTGAGGGAAATAAACTCGGAGAAAAGGCTCGCCAACGTGGTGGGGGAGAAAGACGACAAAATTTGTTGATTTCAATTGAAAATATGGGTTCGCTTTATTCTTGTCAATAGCTTCGATTCTGGGCCGGTTCACAGGCCACCAGGAGTATTGAATTCTGTTTTTCTATTAAAAATTCCAAGTTTCTTTACTGGAGGATGGAAGGTGATTGTAGCAGTCCAAAAATCAAGGTGCCTGGTTTCCTCCTCCTACTTGCACCGTCCCTCCTTCCTTCACCCTGACATGTGAAGAGGGAAGCTGGTTCGACCCATCGCTCCTGTGTGTCGGATCCTAACTAACTCTAAACTGCTGTTTTTGAAAAATCCCGGCCGGCCTTAAACCACTCTGTATTGAATGTATTTTCTTTTGTTCTGACTTTGTCGGCCGTTTGACCTATTTTATAGCCCCAGTAATATGATATGACGTTTTGGTTGCATACAAATTATTATTTCCAAAAATGTGCAAACACACACAACCAGAGTGTATTTCATTACACATACAGATAAATGGAATCAGTCTTTTAATATTATATAGATGGATAGATACATGGAAGTCAGATCATTATTATTGGGGAGAGCATGAAAACAGACCCCACATTATTTTTATTTTTCAAGGACTAATATACAAATTACTTGTACCAGGGTTCTATTAGTAACCACAAAAATTGTTGGTGGCCATAGCTCTAGCCGTCCTTAAGTTATGCTAATACAAACGTACAGACAGACATTTAGTGAATTAAAGTAATAGTAAATGTTTAGGTGTGAAATCTGCCAGACACAAACTAAGGGACTAATTTAGCATACATTTTGATTGTTAATTGAACCCCCTTCAAAAACTAACTTGTTAAAAACCTGCTCCAGGGTCCCATTAAAAACAACAAAAGATTTTGTGGCCATAGCTCTGGCCGTTCTTGAGTTTTGCAATCCCAGACAGACAGACATTTGGTGAATTATACAAGCATCCCCCGTTATAATGCGGGTGTTGGGGTCCAAGAAAGCCAACCGTGATATAATAAAAATTAGCTATTTTGGAGCTAGATTAATATGTTGGGGTCTACCATCCACCCATGTTATAACGTGAACCGCACTGTAACAAACCGTATCATAAGAGGGGAGGACTTTAGTAAGATAGTAAATCTTTAGGTAAGCGCGAACGCAGCCATACACAAAGTAAGGGACCAATGGGGGTCATTTCTTGCTAAAAACCTTCTCCAGGGTCCGGCAGACATTTGGTGAATTATAATAAGATTATAAGTGATGAAACATTTTACAACAATGTGGAACAATAAAGATTTTGGATCAAGCAAAATGACCCACCACTAATCGGACTAAAGAGCAGTCCTCACCCAAAGAAGGTGATGCTGTCGTGGTGCATTGAAAGGGAGTCCTCTACTATGAGTTCCTTCTGACGATTGGTTCGAACAAGTACTGTTCCCAATTAGATCAATTGAAGGTAGCAATCAAGATATATTAGTCAGCACACAAGGCAGTGTTGAGTTTGAAGTTTTTGGGATCGGCGGTTCTCGAGAAATCTAATAAATACTTCTAAGCTGTAGCTTCATACAACAGACAGGAAATTATTTTACATGACAATTATGGCAGGCTGATCCACACACCATAAAGTCTGTGTGTGGATGGACTGCCCTTTACTCCGATTAGTGGTGGGTCATCCAAACCTGCACCTTTGGAACGGGCACTGCCCATGTTCAATTGGAGTCAGATGTCACTACACCACCACGCATAGGCTGCAAGTAATGGACCTCCTTGATTATGTTTGTTTAATCGTAAAAAGTAGACATCCGTAGGGTGGGTTTTCAGCTAGTAAGTTTAATTGGGCATTATACAGGTAAACATGTCCCAGGAAATAATCCATTGTATATTTTGGCCTGTTTACTAGCGTTTTTTATCCAAGCACAAACAGTTTGGTCTTTGCTATCAAATTTGCTATGGTATCATTAATTTGTTAGGTGGACATTTTTGATTTTTGGAAATAAGTCATATTTTTATTTTAATCAGAACTGAACATTTAGAAACCATTTTGTCTTTTTCTCTCTTTCTCTCTCTCTTTTTCTTTTTCTCTCTCTCTTTTTCTTTTTCTCTCTCTCTTTCTCTCTTTCTTTCTCTCTCTTTCTCTCTTCCTTTCTTTCTCTCTTCCTTTCTTTCTTTCTCTCTTCCTTTCTTTCTTTCTCTCTTCCTTTCTTTCTCTCTTTCTTTCTCTCTTTCTTTCTTTCTCTCTTTCTTTCTCTCTTTCTCTCTTTCTTTCTCTCTTTCTCTCTTTCTTTCTTTATCTCTTTCTCTCTTTCTTTCTTTATCTCTTTCTCTCTTTCTTTCTTTCTCTCTTTCTTTCTCTATCTCTTTCTTTCTCACACTCTTTCTATTTCTCTCTTTTTCTTTTTCATTCAGTCTCTTTCTTTCAATCTCTTTTTCTATCTTTTCATGCTTGTCTCTTTTTCCTTTCTTCACCCCCCCTCCCCCATAATCTGTGCCTGTCCTTAATGGTTGCATGGTTACATAATCTGCTGTTAGCATAAAACACAAATCACCTTCTTGTGTAAACAAGTCTGTCTATTTATCATTCCAGCCCTATCAGACAGACGTTGGCCGTTGTTAACTAAATAGGCAAACTAATCAATCAGCTGATAGATTCTTGCCGGACACACAGGACTTACTTGCTTGACTGCCCTGGGGGCAGCTATGAGTAAATAACAGGGCAGACTGGGCTCTCTAACCTTGGTTGGTAACCAGTTTAGGAGATTGATAACTTTTCAGTGGGAACGGCTGCGCATGTCATCGATGGAGAAACGAAAGATAACTTGCTCAGTTACATTTCACGTCATTGCTATAACTTGGCCCACTGTTTCTTTCTTAACCTTCAATGACTTTTTATTAAATTTGACTAGCTGCTTTTACCAATCTGCCACAATGAGGGTGTGAGTTTGATTCTCACCAAAGGCTTACTCTTTATTTCCGATTGCACTGTTATTTGTTGACATAGAAAGTGGCCTGAATTAATAAGTTGTATAAAAACAACTAAAATTAGGATGAAGGTAAAAACTAGTCAAATTTAATCAAAAGTGGTGTGTTACAATACTTCATCCAATAATAACAAAGATTGACTTCAATGACTTGTTGGTAGTATTTGATTGTTTAGCATGCAGTGTTATGAAAAAAGATTTGGTTTGGTTGCTCTATGTTCTGATTGACCGAACCCCTGAAGAAATTACAAACCGGGGTGTGGAGGAGACCCCTTAAGATGTTTGAATGCCAACTCTGATTTCCTTCTGGAAGCTCCTGCAGCCAAACTGATGCCAAACGTGTTGTGCTCCGCTTTCATTTGGACCACATCAGCAAGGGGATTCTGTCGACTGGGCATCTCTGTATCTCCATACGCTTTGCCCAGGCTTGCGCCCTGGAGAGTGTCATCTATCGAGACAGAAGGATGCCTTCTATAACCCTGTGACCTCAAAAAATATACAATGTCTAGTCTGGGAGAGGGATTCAGTTTCACCAGGACAACACCTCCGTATTCCACTAAAAGGGAGGGTCGTCGTCCTGACATCCTTTGTGACACTGTCTGTGTGGACAGGGCAATTTTTGTTCTTGCCCACATGTACGCGTGTGGGGCTTGACCTTGTATCATACTCTTCCCTCATAGGGAGGTGCATAAATACCTACTTGTTTTACCAACATGCAATTTGCTCAGCCTTGATCCTTTCTTACCTAGCTTGGCCCACTGTTTCTTTCTGAAGAGGTTGGGGATTTCCTTAATCCATAAGAATCCACTGTGACACTAGTGTCACATACAATTTAATTGATCTACACAGTCCCTTCCTTATATAATATTTTTGATACATTTTGTGAACATTAATTTAAACAAATGTAAACATAAAAAATAATGTCTAATTAAATTATTAATAAAATATAATTTTAAACAATTTTCTATAGCTACAGTAGCTTGTTGAGAAGACCTCCAATATGAGGCAGTTGTATTTATTTTTATTCAGTTTGCAGATTTTTTGTGTTATAAAATACGTCTGAAAAATAATTTGTTGTTAAATCTAACCAGCAACGTTATGAATTCGATATATGTTGTGAAAATGCATATAGAAAGGCAAATCTGTGTTACTGAGCCAAAAAATCATATGTAACATTACAGATCTCGGACACTAGGAGTCCGATTTTTTTTAAAAACTTCAAAAATGTGTTGTCGTCCATGTGGTCTGTTTTAAATCCCACATAATTTTCCTTCAAGTAGAAATGGGTCCAGGTTCTTATGGGTTAACCTTCAATGACTTGTTGGTAGTATTCGATTGTTTATCATGCAGATTCATGAAAAAAGATTTGTGATCTGACTATTCTCTTGTACTTGAAGGTAGATTAGAAGGTGCGAGATTGAAGTTCTATCCCTAAATTCGACCATGTGTTACCTGGAAGGAAAACTCTTTTCAAAGTGGTTACCTTTCAAATCTGTTAAGATTTACATTTGGCATTTGTTGAGTAGATTGAATTGTCGGTTGACTATATAGCAGTGACAAATAAGTGACGACAAATGAACAAAAGACCGTTGAGCATAAGTAACCAATATGGATCAAGTTTACATCAGGCACCGTAAAATTTGTTGAATCAAAAAGGGACACATTTTTCCTCAACACTCTTTGGAATTTATATAACCCTAAATAAAACTAGGAGTTCAATAAAATAAAAACTTGAAATTTCATTTTATTATCTTAGTTTTATAAGTATATTTTGAAATTTCAAGTTATATTTTATTAAACTTCTAGTTGATAAATATATTTTTAAAAATAGGCCCCTATCTATAAACATTAACATACCTAAAATTAAAATTTCGACATACCATGCTAAAAAGGTTTGCCATCTCTGGGTTAAGATTTGATTAAGTCACATATTCGATAGACAATACATTTTTTGAAAGTAATTTGTTTGCTCTCAATCCATAAGACTTTCGTTACCACCGGGTAATTTGTCAGTCAGCTGTGAGAAAAAAAACTAATTTTTAAAGGTCTTACTATTAATTTATTTAAAATCTACTTATATAAATTCCAAAGAGTCACGTTGAACAAAACTAATTTATAAAAATAACATTGAACATCAGATACGCTAATGATTACACTAAAATGACAGTTACTGACTGACTGTAAAATTTAAATTTTAATAATCACTATAAAAGTCAAAATTATAAAGAATAGTTGGATTGAAAGCACAAAAAATACTTTTTATTTTTTTGGAAGAAAGTATCTTAGTAACTTTGAAAAAAAAAAAAAACCTATTTTTTATCGAATGTTAGTAACTTTGAACATGTCAGAGACAAACTAGTGACACCAGTTCAGGATAGTTTCTTCTTCGATGTCAACACGTGGACTTTGTTTATCTTGGTTGTTAAGTATCTTGAGTTATTCCCCTTAGGCACGAGAGCACTTATCCACTTCAGGTAAGGGGGCGCTGTTTTATGTTCTGGTGAAGGAGCAGCCATATTGTTATTGTCATTAGTAGATCAGAGAGCTCGAGGACACACGTATGTGTATCGTTGACCATGGTCATTATTTGAATAAAGGATCTGCGAGTAAATCTTTTGTTTGCATTTTTAATCTGTTAATATCTGTCATTAAATCAACCTTACATTGGTAACACTGCTGATGTTTCAGTGACGTCACCGGTGTTGAAGAAAAATGTGTCCCTTTTCGATTGACAAATTTTAAGGTGCCTGATGTGGAGGTGATCCAAATATATATTATAACTTCTGTCAGTTTTGTTTTTATATCATACAGGTTTAATGTTGAAAATAAAACGTTGATGTAATTTTAATGTGAATGTTTATATAGCAAATTAGCTACGTTGTCGCTTTACTTGTGGGATCCCACATGACCACAAAGTCCTGAAGATATAGATATGAGTCCCAAAAACCATCACGTGACCAATGTCTTTTAGCTGCCTGCCATGTTGGGGGTGATCAATTAAAAAATTGGAAAAAGGGGTGATCAATGAATAAGTTACTTCTCTCTCCTTTTGTTGGATCACTAAAAAGTCTGAATTTCCAAAAAACAAGCATGAATGCTGCCAGACACAAACTAAGGGAATAATTTAGCATAAACTTACACTGTACATTGAACTTCCCACTAAAAACTTATTTTGGGGGTGAATTTTCAAGAAACAAAACTGTTTTTTGTTGACAAAGGAATAAATGTTTAAATTTTCAGCCCCCTAGCTCCATTGGTGCAGCCTATACAGCACATAGATACGAGGGATGTCCGAAAACTAAGGTACAAACATTTACTAATCCAACATGTTTATTACTATACAAATAAAAGATTGTGCATATGTTACCGGCACTACTGTGCTACTTTTCCACGTAGTCGCCGTCGAGATTGATGTACTTGTCTCATTGTTGCATGAGCGCATGGGATGGGACAAGTGCATCAATCTCGATGGCGACTACATGGAAAAGTAGCATAGTAGTGCTGGTAACATATGCACAATGTTTTATTTGTATAATAACAAACATGTTGGATTAGTAAATGTTTGTACTTTACTTTTCGGACATTCCTCGTAGATAGCCAGCCAGAATCACTTAAAAACTGAACAAACCTCTGTTGACAGTTTTGGTTGACGGTATCTAACATTACAATTCTTGAAACATGAAATTCTCTTGTCTTTTCTCAAATGAAAAATAAAATAATGCTGTGCTTTTGCATTCAACCATTTACCTATCTATACATATAAAAGCCAAATATGCAAATGAGTATGTTTGTATGATGTTTAGTTGTATGTAGTGTCTGCTAGCTGAGATCCTACAACTCATAATGGACTGGTCCACATGAGATAGATTGTACAACGAATAATAAAATTAAAGGGTGGAAAAATGAGACATTCCCATATCAAAGAATCAAACAGACAAACCTGTTTGTCAATATTGCATTGACAGATGACTTCTTTGATGTAGGCAACACAGTGAAGAAAAACGCCTCAAAGAGAGTTTCGCTTTCTCCTTTCACTTTCTTTCGGCTTCTTTGATGTTGCCTACAAATTGCTAGATACTCAGAGACATTTCTGGCCAAAAATGGCCAAATGCAAATACTCTCAGTACATACCAAAAAAAAAAGGAAGTCTAAATGGCTCAAAATTTAAATATGGCCAAAGCAATGTTCATGGCTGAATGCTTTTTAAAAAGGCCAGATTTGTCAAATTTGGCCATCAATTTTATTTTGTAAGGAAATAAGTTATATTTTTAATAAAATAAGTTTATTTCTATGAGTTTTTCTTCATACTGCATGATATCAGTGGTGACTTTTATTAATTTAAGATTTTCAAAAAACTTAAAATTAGGTTACATGAATTAATAAAAATAAAAATGACCTAATAAAAACGATTTTGACTCCTTATTGACGATCCATGCATAAAAGAAATGTCATTTTTTACGGGTATCCCTACTAGTTTTATAATAGTAAGTAACGTGTCCATCCATCCGTCACACTTTGAAAATAAAGATTTTAGTCTAGGGATATAACTATTAAATGCTAATGGAGAGTAGTCTCCCTTATTCAATTATTTGCAAATGCATAAAATTTCCGGGTTCATTCTGGTCACATCAGATTGCACTGATTTTCTTGACTTAAGAGGCCTTTATCTTAAAATATATAACCCAAATGAGAGGAATGCGTTGACGTCATAATAAGGGAAATGGGAAACTAACAAGAACTGTAGTCTACAAAGAAATAATTGGTTAATATGCATGTAAGTAAATAGCATAATACATATATATATATAGTAAGTAGCTGAGGATTTTTCGAGTTAAATACACTAGTAATTTCAGTGTATAACATATTGCCTTTCTGAGTACCTTTTTTCTAGTAGCCATTAAAATTAGTACATTTCCTTCTGAGGATGTGTGTCATTAGAAAAACCGGGAAACTGAACATAAGAATTTTAGAAAGAGATAAGGGGGAAAAGGATAGGGAAATGACTCTTAAATCACTGACTATATTGACGAACACATAGTCACATTGGTGCTCCGAAGTGTAAGTTTTGTTGGGTTATGGTTGAATGCTTCTTAAATTATTAAGTGACTATATATGATTACCTGAGGACTCGTCAGCCACATGTAAATATTGTAGCCACAAAGACAACATAATCTGTACCAAGTTGGTCTGCAATCTTTGCAAAGTACAATTGTGCTTGAACAAAGACAGAAACTGTTTTGAGGCATACCACACCCCATTAAATTAGCCTGTTTTTAGCCCACACAATAAAATTTTAAAATCAACCCGGAGGTGTTATTTTTTTTTGTCAATATCAATTTTTTGTATCTATTCATTTTATTGGATGTTATTCTTTAATTCTATGTTTTATTTAACTTTCTACTTTAATTTTTTTATATTTTCCATTTTTGGTCACTTCATCAGAGGGCGTTTTGCCCCCATAAACAAAAAGATTTCAGAAAACTTGCAACTGAAAATATCTTGTAGTTTAACATACAAAAAGGTTGTTTTGATATCTAAAATATTTTTAGGGGTGCCCTATAAAGGGTTAAACAATATGTCAGTTTTGGCGATTTTTCACCGAATGTCACATACATTTTTATTTGTACACTTATGATAATCATCAGCGAAGTGACAGGTCATAGACTAGTTTTAAATGAAAAGAGAAAGGAATATTTAGAAGGATTAAAAAAGTCTTTTACTAACACAATCCCATTAGGTAGTTTGTGTCAAGAGTTCTCAAAGTGATGATATCTTATCATAGTATTGATATAAAATCAATCGTTTTGCACTTGACCAATAACAAGGGGAAACAGTCACAAAATTAGACAAAGCAGGTCTGGTTAATCACTCAATAGAAACCATCACGTGACCAACGTGTTGAGGGATGATCAATTAAAAAATTGGAAAAAGGGGTGATCAATGAATAAGTTACCTCTCTCGCCTTTTGTTGGATCACTAAAAAATCTGAATTTTAATAAAACAACCGTGAATGTGCCAGACACAAACAAAGGGACTAATTTAGCATAAACTTACATTGTAGATTGAACACTCTAAAAACCTATTTTGGGGGGCATTTTACAAAAAAAAGAAGAAGAAAAACGTTTTTCTAGACAAGTAAATGTTTAAATTTTCAGCCCTCTAGGTCCATTGGTATGGCCTGTACACATGACACATACGTACATAGCCGGCCAGCCAGAATCACTTAAAATCTGAAGAAACCTATGTTGACAGTTTCTAACCTTGTGTCACGTTCTGATCCAGCTATCTTAAGAACAGAAGCTTTTGATCTTAATAATAGGTGTTGTTGTGCACACGGTTGTGTAATTCTCTCTCTAATTGTCTCTCTCTAGCATTTAATCATTCGATTTCAGGGTAGCAATCGACAAAGTAGAAGTGGAGGTTTGTGTTAGTTGATACCTTGAACCGTATTTATTACCCGACTTGCGATTACACCCATAATTTATGTATTTGAAACTGTCATCATAGGTTTCTTCAGTTTTCAAGTTGGTCTGGCTGGCTATGTATGTATAACGTGTACAGGCCGTACCAATTGTGCGAGAGGGCTGAAAATTTCAACATTTGAAGAAATTGGTTCCAAAATGCGATAAGCACCATTTTGAAAATAAATGTGCTTAATTAAGTAAAAAATCAAATTCTGGATTTAAATTTTTTTCTTCTTATTACAACCTTTTTATATATATGCAGTCTATAAGGTTGTAATGAGTTGAAAAATTAAAATGCAGAATTTGATTTTTAATTTAATTAAACATATTTTTTTTCAAAACCCCACATTCTTCATTTACTCATTATGCCTAGAGAGAAATTTTTTTACACGCTTGTTTTTTTGAAAATTCACACTCTTTTTAGTGATCACTGCCCAAAAAATGTGAAAGAAGTAACTTAATCATTGATCACCCCTTTTTCTAATTGATCACCCCCAACACGGCATGCAGCTAAAAGACATTGGTCACGTGATGGTTTTAGGACTCATATCTATCTCTCCAGGACTTGTGGTCATTAATTTGCTGTATAAACATTCACAGTAAAATTACTTCAACGTTTTTATTTTCAACATTAAACTTGTGTGATATAAAAACAAAACTGACAGAAGTTATAATATATTTTTTACTTATGCTCAGTTGTCTTTTGCTCATTTGTCACCACTTATTTGTCAATACTATATAGTTATCCGACAACTCAATCTACTCAACAAATGCCAAATGTAAGTCTTAACAGATTTGACAAGTAACCACTTTGAAAAGTGTTTTCCTTCCTGTTTTTTTATTTTTAGGTGAGAGATATATATATGTGTGTGTGTACATTACGGATCCCATAATTAACTATGTCTTACCTACACACACAAACTTTGTTATATAAAGTTTATTTTGTATAATTCAGCTGAAATTCGTCTAATAAACTTGTTTAATCTGTGCTGATCACTTCACATTGATTTATATTTTTATTTTGTATATGTATATTCTACTATTTATGGGTATATATATATGTTCCAAGGTTGTTTGAGATCCATACACACACTACAACTTTATGCACTCACACTAACTGACCCACACACTCTCTCTATTCACCCTACATACTCTTATACATACACAGAATACACTCATACTTACGTACATTATTCTAACTCATGCTTCTTAATACGCACACACATTCACTCTTGACATTAATCCCCTAACAGCAAGGGTCACAAGCCTTACTGATAAACGGCTACCTAGGATCAGACAGTCCTTAATATAATTTACCCACACACTCAATATATCCACCCTACCATACGTACACATGTACATAACTCTGACTCACACTTCCTAATACGCACAAGCTATCATATTTACACACACTCACTCTAGTCATTTATCTGCTAACACGTGCTATGTAGTTATTTAACCCCCTCCCAACAAGGGCAGAATCTGACACAAGGTCAGTTTAATGTAGGGACACCACACCCATACATTTGGGCAAGAACGAAAATTGCTCAGTTCCTGCGACCAGTGTCATGAAGGTGTAAGAAATGTCCTTCCCACCCTCATGCTCTTTAGGACTTCAAGAGTGGTCTGTTGTGGGTAGCTGTGATTAATAAAACGCAATGCTCGCTCTTCTTGGTTGTTGTGCTAATTGACTTTTTCTTTTCTCTTTTCAGTGGGAACGGCTGCAAATGTCATCGGTGGAGAAACGAAAGATAACTTGCTCAGTTACATTTCATGTCATTGCTATAACTTGTGTCGTTTGGTCGCTCTATGTTCTGATTGACCGAACCACTGAAGAAATGCGACGAGGGGCTCTTGAGTGGCCATTTTGGACCAAAATAATTGTAGTAGCCATCGGTTTCACTGGTGGCCTTGTTTTCATGTATGTTCAGTGCAAAATGTATGTGCACTTGTGCCATCGGTGGAGAGCATACAATCGGGTTATCTACATTGAAAACTGCCCCGAGAAAAATTCTGACACAAAATGGCATGATGGTTGCAAAAAAGACTCTGCGTCAAGCATCTATGGAGATCTGGAACCCGTTTAACTGTCCAACAGAACAAAATACTTCATATCTGCTTTTTATTCTTGCTTCTCCACTCATCCTCTCCACGTCTACCCCACCCCCCCTTTTTTTTTCAAATGCTCTGGAGATGTTTTCGTTTGTTACCCCCTCCCCATTTATTTTATTTTATATTTAACAGGATTTTTCACTCCTATTACCTAGGATAATATTTTGTTTTTTTTCGGGTTATAAGATATCAATTTGGAAATTATCATCAAACTTTGATACAATCTGAATTTTTTTTTTTTTTTTTTTTTTTTTTTTTTCGTTTTATAAAAGCATATTTACTTAATATAAAAGACTATCTAAAAAAAAAAAAAAAAAATTAAAATAAATGCTTCAACCTGATTGGATCATTTGCTAAAAGAAAGCCTTGTATCATTGGCCAATTGCTGAAAAATGTCCTTTTATTTCTTTTTCTTTTTTTGTCCCTCTAACTGGAAAAACCAATGTCTGCTCTTAAAAGTTATTTGCCTTTTAAAATAAGAGGTAGTTTTGGAAATGGTACCATCTCTTGTGATCAGGATTGACAGGTTGTGCTACAAAGGGAAATAATCAAAACATTATCTCTGAGATTACCCACTTTACAAGGGGAAATAATCCAAACTTTATCTCCAAGACTTAGCCACTTGGGTAAGTCCTGGAGATAAAGTTTGGATTATCTCCCCTTGAAGTGCAATCTGACAAACCTGCATGTGATCTTTGTCTTTGAATCTTAAATGTCCTCAAATTGGCGCCAAGCTTTCCAAAGAATCTTACAGATCTTCTAACATTCCGCGTAACTGCTACAAAGATTTCATCCTACTTTTCGTTCGGCATCAGATTGGTGTCCATAGCTCATTTGATAAAAGATGTTAATCAACAAAAGCTCAGCTTCACATTTATGTGTGTTCCTTTTTTTTAATATCTTTCGCACTCAGCGCCCTCTGCAGTCAGTTCTGTAGTCGTTATATAATCTACAGATCTCACATTCTGCTTGATTTTATTCCGTTTATATGCACACACCATACACATTCCATTTTTATGATTTTATTATTATTCTGCATTGACTAATGAAAAATAAATCTAGAACAAAATCTATAAATGACACAAACGTAATTGTTTGACATTTTAAAACTTTTCTTCAATTATGTTAACCCATTCAAGTCTAACAATATATTAAGGTGCTTCTTCTGGTTCTATATCTTTCTAAATAGTCAGATAACCAATGTGTCATCCTATGGGATACTACTTGGTAGGGCCCCATCCTTTCCGAATTGGCTGGTTACCACCTTTTTTAATGCATTCTGGTGAGCTATACCACTCACTTTTTTGCTGGGACGACTCCGAAGTCGGGATCTTCTGTCTTCTCTGCTGTTCCAGACTTCTGTCCTTGGTTGGATGTACCATTTTTGGACATTGCGAAAGGTGGGTAATGCCTGAATTAAAATGTCTCAATAGACTGCGGAAATAGATCTATGGGACATATATGTCCCAGCAGTCATAGAAACCTCAGACATATATGTCCCACGATTCTTCAAAGTCTTTAAAGAAGGTTTATAAATTGTTCTTTTTTTCTGTTGTTCTTTTTTTCTCATTTCACTGTTATTCCCATTTTGAGCATTCATTCTGATGTTAACATTAAATTCTTTCTCTGCCATAATGAAACACTTATTTAGGCCAGATATCCGTGTACCTTCAGATTATATTTGATATCCTGTTATCTTCAGATTATATTTAAACTAAGATCCCCATCTTTAGAAAAGTACCCAATAGAAAGGGAAATATGTGAGTTATATTGTCCTCTGTAATTATGTCCATTAAATCGATCTTGCATCTTCCTAGTCTTGTCAGAGAAAGAGAAAGTTCATAGAAAAATACAAATACAAATCCCACTTAACACTGCTAACTTTATTATGAAAACAGGGTAATGTTAAAATAAATAATAATAAAAGACAGCATCATGGACAACCTTAGAAATAACTGTATACTGTACACGTTGATTAATGTTGTGCCATGTGTAATAGAATATACATCATGGACAGTCTCTGAAATAACTGTATACTGTACACTTTGGTTAATATGCCATGTGTATAATAGACATACAAATACATAATAATTTATCATGTAGCGATATACATCAACATCTAGTGATATTTCACCAGCTTTGAAAAGTAACTACCAGATGAGATACACAGTACTAATGTATTCTATCTTGTTAAGGCTCAACAATGACATTATATATTTTAAAATGAGAATGACTCAGACTGTGAGGCACAAAAAATGTGATTACTTTTCGTTGCTACTTTGATTTTTCTATTCACACCAAACCATTTTATCATTTTCTTTTTCAGTTCCCCCTTACCATTCCAATTTTTTTATTGACTGTATTTTATTGGTTTTTGTTTAAAATTTGCATAATGTCCAAAAAGTTAGTTTAATGAATTACTCCTTGTAAAACAGAGTGACTATTCATGTCTGTTTTGAACTCCTGCTCTTGGGAAAGGCATGAATCCAATTCTCCCTGTACGTTCTCTTCACTAGTCATATTGACCTTGACACAGGTATGCCATCGCGACAGAAGAGTAGCACACTTTCCGGTCCAGATAGTAGCTATACCCATTGTCAGTGTTGACAGATATAAATGACGGAGATATACAAATTGTGAGACATGTTCAGGTCTGAGAAGTGATATTGTAAAATTTCCCAACCACTGACTTTGCTGTACTCGGCTTGGATGTTTGAATTACTAAAGATTTTGTTGCTATTTTTATCGGATTACAATCTTGGGTCCACTGCCATTTCCACTGTTTGTATTTCTATTCTTTACTTCAAGTTTATTAGAGAAACAAATACCTAGAACAGAGTGGTTCTCAAACTGTATCGTTTGACGGCACACTAAGAAATATATTTGACATACGCGGCACACCAACCGTAAAAATGAAATGAATTAAACAAAAACATTTTAGTAGTCAATGAAGAAAACTTTCATACCAGCATACGGATATACATACTCATCACCCCCTTTTTCCTTTCATCTGTCGCTAAGAAGGTTGAGATCTCACAAAATCTTGTGATAAAACCATTATATTGGCAACTCTGTGGTGGAAGCAAGACAGACATAATACCTGTGCTGGACACGTTCAAGGCTCGAAATACATGTTTGTGTATTTGTATGAATCTATGCAGCACACTTGTAGATAGTTGCAGCACACAGCTTGAGAACCATCGTTCTAATATTGTATTCACAAACTAATACTGATTTTTTAAAGAGAAGAAAAGTATTTTCTATAGTTTTGAGAAGGGTCATTAATATTCAAATGGTTCTTTTCTATAGTTTTGAGAAGAGTCATTAATATTCAAATGGTGCTTCGGACAATTGAACTCCTTCTTGTTATTTGTGTTGTAAACACCACGTTTCGGCCAATCCATTCTTCGGCCTTCTTCAGGTGTAAAATCCGTGTGTGATGGGTTAAACAGAAGTTATGTTTAAAGGGGGTAACCCTTATAGCACAGGGCCCAGGTGTGTCTTTGTCTTGTCGGGTTTAGGTCTGTTGAGAAATGGAAACCACATCGGGTTGAAATCCGCACTTGTCTGGCTAATGCATTTAGTCGACATTTTGATGTGAGCTGCCTCTTTGATTTTTCTCTGCTTCCAACATAATCAGGGGCGAGATAGAAAAATCGGACCATTTGAAGAGAAGAAAAGCTTTTCCTTGTGAGCTTACCAAGAACGTAGCTGGCTCTTCTCATAGGTGTTCATAAACCTCCAATTCTATTATTGCTGAGCAACTATTTACCACAGTAGTCATGTTCTGCACAAACCATCCTCTCGTGTTGTCCTGTGTTCTACTCGGCTATTTTCTCAGAGTTAGTAGCACTTTCAAATTTGACTCCGTCAAGGAGTTGAGTTACCTTTTGCCAAATGTTGGCTTAGTGGAACTTATTACAAACACTTTGAGAAGGAAAACTGAAAGTTAAAGAGCCCTTTCCTCTGGCAGTCAGTCTTGTAAAATACTTTGTTATATAAATATTTACCATGTTTTTGTTTCATGTAAAATTTGTTCATATTTATTGTCTCTGACGATCAGAGTGAAATATTAATGTTTGTTTATTGCATGTTCTATGAAGGAGAGCAACATGACATTTTGGATACCCCCAACGGTCTCTGGGTATTTCTTGTACTGCACGTGTGTGTATGTATGGGATGGGGGGGGGGGCATGTGTTTAATCTCTATCATTCATGACTTCTGTTTCAAAAAGAATAACAAATCTGAAATTAGCGACTGTTTTCTCAAGAAATATTCATTTGAGAATTTTTTGTTTTCCCTATTTTTTTTTTATCAGCCTTTTTGTTGTTGTTGTTGGACCTAGGCCTTCCCCCAAGGAAATGTAAGAAATAGGGGATGATGGGCCTTACTGTGCCATGCTGGCCCATGATGTGTTGGAAGAGATGGATTCATGCCTTTCCCAAGGATGTTTGCTGGAGTGTGAACTCAGATCGCCGATGCCATTCTCTATGCCGTTAACCAGTCAGCCACCCCCGTACCTCCCACTTCGAATGTAGCGAAAAATGTGTCTCACAAGCCTTTTATTGTAAGATCAAAATCAGGAGAAAGAGAGTCAAGAAAATTTGTCTCAGCCTTGCTCGGAGTCCAAGTGAATAAAACAAATTATTCACATCAGGTTTCAGGTTTTTTGGGGTTTTTTTGTTTCCCCACAACCTCCATTCCTTTTGTTGGTTTTCTGATTTATTCAACTCCAAAATTCTGCTATAAGACTTTTTGTCTGTTAAAGAAATGGCAGGAAAGGAGTTTTATCATCTTTATTCATATCTTGTCACTCTAATAACACAGTCAGGCATTATTTAGTGTGGTGTAGAGATTGGTCTACTCCTAGGAGGATTAACGGGGATCACCACTGGAAGACTCTCTAGACCAGTGGTTAGTTCCCAACCATTTCGAGTCATTCCCCACTTTTGTCAATAAGATTACTAGTATTCCCCCTAATCAAAATAACACACCAGGTTGATCTAATTAAAATATTTACATGAGGTACATACAAAGCATTTAAAGAAAATAAAAATTAAAAAATAAAATCTTTAAAAAACACTACAGCTCTCATTTGATACCTTTTTCATATTTTATTGATAAATGTATCAACAACTGAAAGTTATAAAAGATAAGACTGCTTATTTTTATGCTTGTACGCAAAACAAAAGTTCTTTTTAAAACATGGATTCACATATGCTGCATTGAAACCAATTTATGTAAAAATATTTCTCTAGTGCAGTGGTTCCCAACCTTTTCGATACATTCCTCACTTTTGTCAATAAGATTACTAGTATTCCCCCTCCATTTATTAAGTTGCAACAAAGAATAATTTTAAATAATTATTTTATTTTACGTATAATTAGACAGCTTTATACTATGAATTAGTTTAATTTTATAATTGTACAGCTGCTGCTGTGTATTTGTTACTCAATGAAAGCAAGTGAAAATAATTAGAACACATCATTTGAAATTCCAATTTATTACCAACAAAATTAAGAATTCTGTTATCGTAACTGATATACACATCAATATGATCTCCGTTCTTGTTTTTTTGCTACTAGTTCTTCGATTTGTGGGTCTATTAGTGAGAGAGCACATCTTAAATCATTCTCAACTTGGAGCTTATTTTGAGCCTTCGACTTGATAGATAGAAGTGCAAGACTGGACCTAATACCTAATAGCCTTATTCGCCCCTTGGACTACCCCCCTGATTGGGAACCACTGCTCTAGATGATCCCAGCTTTATCATCTGAACAAAAAAAAATTGATTTGTCTCTGCTTAGTGCAAATGGATGAAAACTCCTTTTATATCAAAACCGACTCAAGACTTGTGAGTTTTTGGTCCTCAATATAATAACATGGCAAACCTGACATATTGTAATTTGCTGCACTTTTCAACTGGATTAGGCCAGCGTCACTCATGTTTTTTCTTCTTTCTTCACCCCTCTTCCCTCTCGTTACTTTCTTCTGAGTATCTCTAATGAATTTAAAGATAATTCAAATCACTCTTATCTAGGGCTGGCACTACAGTTCCTGGTGCTATGGGCAAGCTGAACTTCGGCAACCTTTAAAATATGGGTTTGGTACTATTTGGCGAAGCCGATTTGGCATGGGCGTTCTAGCTTGGGCGTTAAGGCGTCAACAAACCTATTTTCACGAAAATGTTGAAAAAGCCTTAAAACTCTAAATTTAACTTTATTGAAAAAATATTTAACAACGGTTTTTAATTAAATTTACTTATTGTTTAATTTACTCCAAACAAACTAAACTATATAACAATGAAGGTTTTTTTTTTTTTACTTTACTTAAAAACAAAACATAAATTTTGAGCAATTTTATATTAAATAAAACCTTACATTTTGATTTTTACATTCAATTATTATTAATCCTTGGATAATAATGAATTGATCAACATTTTATTTTCCTAAGCCAATTAGGTATGAAAATAAATTTCAAGCGTTTAAGCGACATCTGATTTTAAATGTATGGTAGACAGTGCAGTACACATATATTTGAATGGAAAAAATGAACAAGATTAAAATGCACGACAGCTGGGCTGTGCAAAGAAAACACACGTTGTTATCTGGCTGCTATTTCAAATTATGGGAGCTGCAATTTACATAAACAGAATAAAATATATGAAAAATACAGCCGGTAAATATTTTTTCATCATTTCACTATATTTAATTATTCATCCTTGTTATAATATTTTTCTATAAGTTTCAGTCAAACCACGATATAGAAAGATTCAAAAATATACATTTAAAAAATGATGATGAAAATTTTTTTAAAAATTTATTCCTTTAATAATTAAGTATAAAAAAATTTCATTAAAATTGAATAATATGCTGATTTTGGCCAGAATTTTAAAATTTCTCACGTGTTGATTTCACGCTGAAATTTTCGTCCATTTTGTTCATACTTATAAAACATCAGTCGCCACATGGGCTTACAGAACGCCAATGCCTAATCGCTTACACCAGATAATACTATACTTTAACGCAATGGGACTATCTCATTTATTATTAGTGAGAAAAAATAAATATATAGGAATAAAAAGTTTACTAAAATAATCAGGTAAAAGGAAACATTTCCGACACAGCTTCCGACAAAGTTTCAGAGCATCATTTGAGGAATATACCAGACTCTTTATTATAACAATTTGGAAGGTCCTACTGTCTCAGACACATACCTCCCTAACAATTGGTGCCCTGGGCGACTGCCGTGTTATCATTCGCAACTTTCTGTTGAGGGTACCAATTCTAGAGAGGTTTCTGCATTAGATTTATCCTAAACTAGTAAAATACCCCTTGCTTTGCTAACGGTATACCCTGGGGTGGAAATCTAAAGCACTGTAGTATCTGAAAAACTCATGGAGTGTGGGGGGGGGGGGACAACAAACCCATATTTGATAGAATAAAAGAATATTGGTAATTTATTTAAAATAATTTAACACATTACCTCCTAAATAATTTCCAATTCATAATAATAATAAAAATACCTGTTGCTCTGCCAACGGTATACCCTGGGGTGGAAATCTAAAGCACTGTAGTATCTAAAACAGAACTGGTCGTTACCTAATGGTTAAGGCCCTGCTGATCACAAGCAATTTATGGCTTTTGTAGGATTGTTGTTGTTGCTATAATTATCATTTGTTTTAATTAATTTCTAATTGAAAATAACGAACATCTGTGCTCTAAATCTTTGTTAGGTTTATATATTGTTCTAATATCTCCGGCAAACATGTTGTCTAAAAAGCTATTTGTGAAACTATCAACAAATAAAAATAATGTCCATTTAAACTTGATGTGGATTGTATCATATTAGAAACTGTCAACCAAAACTGTCAAAATAGGTTTCTTCAGTTTTCAAGTTGGTCCGGCTTGCTGGCTAGCTATGTATGTATTATGCGTACAGGCCACACCAATGGAGTTAGAAGGCTGAAAATTTCAACATTTACTCCTTCTTATATCTAGAAAAAACTTCTTTTTTAAAAAGAAATTCCCCATCTAAATAGGTTTTTAGTGGGGGGGGGGTCAATTTACAATGTAAGTTTATGCTAAATCCTTAGTTTGTGCCTGTTTGCCTTTTGAAAATTTGAAAAAAGGTGAGAGAAGTAACTTATTCATTCTTCACCCCTTTTTTTAATTGATCACCCCCAACACAGCATACAGCCACAAGATGTTGGTAACATGATGGTTTCTATTGAGTGACTAAGCAGACCTGTTTATGTAAGTTTCATTAACGAAAAAATAATTTCCAATGTTGGTAGTACACCATATAAAAGGTTAACCTTTTGTTTGAAAATGAACCGAATGTCCTTCAAAATATTATTTAAATGTGGATTGATGGCCTGAGTTGAGTTGTGATAAAAAACAACTAGGTAAATAGTAGTCAGAAATTTATAATAATGGGTTACAATACTTCATCTAATGAAAATAAATAATAAAATAATTGCTTTCTGATACTACTAGTACAGAAACTAAAACAAACACTGTCGTAGATTGACGGCCTAAGTTGTGATAAAAAGCAACCAACTTCACCGATTACAATTGTATGGTCATGTTGGTTTTTAGGAAGATAGTGGTTAATTGAGTTCACCCATTGCTACTGTTTTCTGGTGAGCTGGTTTTGAATTCAGAGTTGTCCTTCCCCTAGACTGGTTGCCTCCCAAGGCTAGGGAGCCCAGTCTGCCCTTCTATTTTACCCATAGCTAGGAGAAGAGATGGATTCTTGCCTTTCCTAAGGGCATTAGTTCAAAGTGAATGTAAATGGCCATGATCGGATTTTGAACTTGCCGATTACATTGTCTTGTGCTGTAAACCATTACGCCACTCACACCTCCCTTTGCAAGTGAATATCACATTTGATTTCTAAGAATACATGTGAATAAAGGATAAGGGAGATGTGGCAAGGCAGGGAACTCTTACAAACGAGTATTTTAAAGCAGTGCTTTCCAAACTGTGTCACAATACTTTTGTGTCGCCAATAATCAAAATTATTCTTAATTTTGCATATCTTTCAAAAGATACTTTTCCTGAGTCAGTTGAACTTTACTTTCCTATGTAAGGAAGTAGGAGCAGGCTTGTCAAACTCCAGGACAAAATCAGAGTTGACTTTACTATGTAATAAGAACAAGAACAATCCTCACCAAAAATAGGGGAGTAATCCGATATGTAAAATCCCTAGATCGTTAGCCTGGTGTGTTACCACCTGTGCTAAACTGACAAGTCTTACATACCTCCAAAATTTATAGTAGAATTATGCAAGGAAGTAGAAGTAGGAGCAGAGTTTGACTCTGCAGCAGCCAGGCTTGTTTATCACTATTATCATCATCTTTGTCTTTATATTTCTTGGCTAATCCATTCTCTGGCCTTCCTTGTTTATAATCTGATTTATGAAAATAAATATGGCCCTTACGCTAGCTATGGCATCAGCGTTCCCTGCCTAGGTGACATCACCTATCTCCTACGGTTTCTCCATGCTCCTCTGTCTAGAGGCTAGACTTTGAATTTCTTCAAGGTTTGCAATATGTGACAATTGACGTGAAGGTGATGTCACTCACTTTGCCCACTATTTTACCCATAGCTGGGGGAGGAGAAGAAAAGATGGATTCATTCCTTTCCCAAGGGCATTAGTGCAAATTATCTCAGTTATTCCATTTTCCGTGCGGCTAACAGCTTGGCCACCCAACTCCACTCATGTCTTATTGCGAGAGAATATTGTCTGCTCAGTCATTGTTGACCTTGTGCCACTTACTTTTATACCAATTCATACCTGACGGCATATATATAAGGTATATTTTACTTTCAGTTTTTTGTTCTCTAGAAGCTGTGTCTGAATTATGAGCTGACCTCAATCTGAAACGGAAACTAGTAAAATACCCGATGATTTGCTAACTGTATACCTAGAGGTGGAAATCTAAAGCATTAGTATCTGAAACAACTCATGAGAGTTGCTTGAAGTGATCATCCTGGCACATAACCAAATCTTCCACTCACAGACACTCGAAAGTGAGTTCAATTCCACTTCATTTTACTTTCCAGCTGGTCAATTTCAGCCATTCTACTTTCGCAAATTTCTTTGTTTCACGCCCCCTACCCTGCTTTTCTCTCCCTATGCAGTCTTTGTCTTGCAATTCCATTCCCAACATAAAATTTTCATTTCTAAAGTGTGATAGATGAACGGACAGACAAGTATGAGAGACGAACCGTCATGATTGCTTATTATAATGTAAATGAACTTCAATCTCCGAATGAAATCGGAAAACATTGAATCATTCCTAGGAAAGTTGTTGAACACCTGATGTTTATTGTGTCTTCCTGCACAGTCCTCATCATCAAATTAGGATTTCTAACTGGTTTTTCAAGTATTTCAAACCTGCCCCGTTGGTAATTATTATCAATTAGATAACTAAGTGGTAATTTGAGGCCTAACTTGGATGTTGTCTTACCACTTCTTAGAAATAGTTTACAAAGATATTTTTAAAGTATTATTTTGAGCAAAATTAAGACATCAAGATATAAAATACAGATAGCTTTAGCTTCTTCTCCCTAAGAGTCTTTTATTGGAGAAGTCTTTCATACTACCCACCCACAACAGTTACTACTCTGCATTTTGTGTGTGTGTGTGTGTGTGATAGAAGAAATCAATATAGTAAATGGATTCTTCTAACAATATTACTGTGAACCCATTTGATACAGGTTTAGTTGAGTCCATCAGCTAGATTGATTGATTTGTTTAGCAGCATATCAACCCTTGATGGGTCATTTAATGCCGAAATCAGTTTAAATTTCCAAAAAATAGTCTTGCGACTTTAGTTAATAAAGAAAAATAACCGTTCATCAGAGTCTTGCGACTTTGGTGCAAAAACAGATGGCCCTTGTTTTTTTTTGGGGGGGGGGGGGGTCTTAGCCCTCTGCACGGGATGCAGTCAGCATATTCTAGGCCCCAGCCAACAAGGCCGCCATGAGCTGGGTTTAGGTGAATCTCTTGTGCACTACAGCCATTTTTATGACTTGTAAAATCTTCAAGGATTGTCATGATGCTCTTTTTCTTCTTTTTACCAGAGCAATTTTTAAAAAATTATTATTTTTATTTGGTCGTTCCCTCTCGTCTTTGTTCTCAAGCACACAAACCCCACCCACCATCACAATTACTAAGCGATTCCAGCCTTTCTTGATCTATTCTGACCACCAAGTCTACCAGCTGTGGTCACTTGCCTCCACTGACCACTCCTCCTGCTACTTGTGTGTAGAACAACCAAATTGGGTTCTTTTAATGCGATTTGGTTCTTTTGGTTGACTTTGTAAAAATTTGGTACTTTTCTTTAATTTTACTAATTCAATTCAAAATTGTAATAACATATTTAAAAACAATGATAATTTTGCAAAAATATTCTATTCTAAAACGTTTTGGTATTATGTGTGTGAGTGTGAAGTGTCTATCTTAGGATGAAGCAGGGTTGCCAATTTAGTAGTTTTGGGGCTAGATCTAGCTTCAAAACAGCTAAACTGGCATCACTGGTGAGTATATCTTTCAACCATTATTATATATTTGCAAATTTATTGAAGAATTGAATTCATTGTTGCCTATTTATCTATCTAATTATTTATAAAGTATTTTATGATAAATATATTTATCATATTTGGTTCTTTTCTTGCAAAATTTGGTTCTTTTTAGGTGGCCATTTTGGTATTTCCATTGAAAAGCTCTTGACATCTCTGCCTCTGTCCACAAAAGCTCTTCACCACTCTCCCATGCAGAATGAACTTCTTGTGTGGTGGTTCAACTGGTAGACATCTTTTAACAATTCTTGCATAGATGGGAATGCTAGATTTGATTAGACAGTATGGAAAAGAAAGATTGAGAAAAGCATGTTACATCTCAAACATTTATTATTGTGAAGTAGATATGAAATGAAGGGTGTTTTGTATGCTTGGGTGACCTAGTTTGTTCGGTTGGAAGTTATTCATGGGGCTGTGGGCTGTTGTGGTTAGGGTCTGTGTATGAGCTATAAAGTGGGTGGGGGTAGGGAGCGGGGTGTCTCACCCACTTTATAGCTCATACACAGACCCTATCTAAACACCCAAACCACACCAGCCCACACCCCTATAAGTAACTTCCAACCAACCAAACAAACTAAATCACCCAAGCATACAAAACACCCTTCATTTCATTTCTACTACCCAGCATGGAATGTTGCACGTCATGTATGTTGAAATTTCTTCTGATGAAGTTGTTCACAACAACGAAATGCATAAAGATTTATATTCACGATAATAAATATGTTTGAGACGTAACACGCTTTTCTCAATCTTTCTTTTCCACATTGTCTAATCAAATCTACCATTCTGTCGGATTCCCTTATATCCACACAACAAACATAGATGGGAATATAAATTTGGTCACCACGCTATTGGGCAAGTCCTTCTTGCTCCCTGCAGATAATTCATTTAACTACTCTGTGAAATCTTAAAGGCCTCAAAGGTACAAATATCATTCGGGTGTGGCTGTTTTGGTTCATCAATGCCTTTTAGTTTTTATTTATTTTAAGTTATTGGGAAAATTGGGTTTCATAACAGAATGCGCAGAGATTTGATTGAAACTTTTAAAATACTAAATGATTATAACAATTATGGTATAATAACATTTTTATATCCTCTCTAATAGAACAAATAATTTAATTGTACGCCCCAAAAATATATGGATTTCTTTAGCAAGAGAGTTGAGCACTATTGGCATAAAAAAATAAATTAAATGGTCTGTATTGGAAACTCTGAGGAAATCTTTAAAAGAATTTAAGGTATTTTGTATAAAGTATAGCAATGTGTGATATGGCGATGCTGGGCTGGTTAAAGTTTTTCTTTTTTTCTGTTCTTTTTAAAAAAAAAATATTAATTAAATCACGTGAATTTATCTAAATGAAATTTTTCTATTATTGATAATGTGTAATGTTTTCTTGCTATGTGATTATTGTAATGTTTTTGTTTTTTTTAAATGTTGACGAGACTATTTTATGAGATGCCGATAGTGGCATTATATATAAATAAATAAATCTGTTTTTATAAAACAAGGTTGGCTTGGTATTGAAGTTTTCCGTTTTACTCCATCTTGGCTGCAGTCAGTTTGTTTTACATACTTGAAGAAACTTGTATTGAAGAGAAATTTGTTGACATCATTGGTTCCTGCTAAGGTGAAGCAGTGCTGGTCAACAAACGGATCTGACGTTTCATTTTTAAGTGTCGGATTGGTTATATTTACTCATGTTTTTTTTCTAACTGATCTAAGTCCCACTTTCTGTTTTGGTCTGGTGTTTAAAATCTTTGAAAAGTTGGTCCATTATTCATAACAATGAGTACTTTGACCCAATGTTAAATGTTGAGACCTCTTGTGGCTAAGGCAAGAACCTGGAGATCTCCTATAAAGCTGTAATGAACTGTGACATGCTTCAAGAATGCCTGTAAATGATCTCTAACTCAGATACTCAAAGATGAATATATGAATCCAAGACATTAAATAAATCATTAAGTATTAAATGATTACCTTTTAATCTTGAGATTTTCGACTTCCGTTTCCTATGAAATTGCAGTTGGTTCATTGGGGTGGTTGACTAGGTCTTGAGGTTCAGGTTGGGTGGCTAGGGCAACAACGTAGAGCTCATCCGTCTATACCAGTGGTTTTCAAACTTTATTGTACGATGGCACACTAAGAAATATATTGACTTACATGGTGCACCAACTGTAAAAATGAAATGAATTAAACAAAAACATTTCAGTAGTCAATGACCAAAACTTTTATATTAGCTTACTGATTTACGTACTCATCACCCCTTTTTTCCTTACATCTGTCGCTAAAAAGATTCAGATCTTACAAAATCTAGTGATAAAACCACTAATTAGCAACTCTGTGGCAGAAGCGAGACAGACAGTTTTAGAATCACTGATTTGTACACATACACATACTCTAATTTCTGGGCTCAAACTATACAAAAGTTTTGCTAGTTTTTTGGGACAAATACCAAGATGATGAAG
>VCCN01004562.1:2461140-2479303 GCA_006491835.1 Architeuthis dux | reverse complement strand
AAAAATCTTTGCATCCCAATTTGTAAACATCAAGTTTGTTGAATGTCACAAGAATATATAACAGTATTTTTCACTTTTTGGACCCAATTAACAAACATTTTTGTTCAGACAATCGAATCTCTTCTTCACATCTTTGATGATGTCAACACAATCCAAATATCTTCAAAGTAAAGAGACAACTCCCAATGGAGCATGGAGGCCAGTGACAAATTCCCGGTTTCCTTTGCATGCGTCAGTGATCCTTGCAAGTCTCAACTTTGTAGGCAGATGTAAATAATTAATCCCATCTGATCTTTCCAACCTCAAAATTCATCTTTGAAATCCATTAGGCTTTGGTGGGATTATTTCTGTTTTGAATCTAAATCTGGAGGGCTTACACAGAAAAGACCAAAACAACCAAATGAGGACGCTAGTCCGTGTAAATCAGTATAATATAATTCCTCAGAAATTCAGAACAAAATTACATAGAAAAGGTTGATCATAACGCCTTCCATTTTCAGCTGTGCAGATTAATTTTAACAGAAATTTATGGCCGGGCCATTTGACTGCTCCAAATCTTTTTTCTTTTGGGGTTATCTTAACTCATAAGAACCCACTGTGATACCGGTGTCACATACAATTTAATTGATCTGCACAGTCTCTTATATAATATTATAATTTATCCTTGATTTTAACTCACAAAGTGTACTAAGTAACATCTAATGAACATCATGGTGCAGTCATGTTACTGTGTGTGTCAATTACCCAGAATCCCACATAATGTTCCTTCAAGTAGAAATGAGTCTATGTAAATTCTTTCTTTAAAAGAACCCAAACAAGTCCCCAAACTCCTGGAACTGAAGAATAATATTCGACAAGAAATTAGAGCATTGGAGCCACATACATTACAAGCTGTCATGGAACATTGCCCAGAAAGGGTTCAACGCTGCAAAACTGAAAATGGAAGGCATTTGCAGAATGTCATATTCCACAATTAGTTATTTCAAAGGTCCAAAATAAATATATCTGAAGGGGAGATTTCTTTACTGTTTTATTAAAAAAGTTATTCAAGTTTTAAAATGGAAAGCGACTTTTGCTCCACCCTAAAGAAATAGTAAAAAAAAAAAACCCATTGAACCTCACTGACAGGTGACAGAATGCGAGATGAGTGTGGGCGCATGTCATCTACTATAACCACATGTATTTGTATATCTATGTTTTTGTCTGTAACACTCCAAAAATGGATGTGATCTACTTATGATAATATAGAAGAGTTGCGTCTCTTGCATAATTTTTTATATTATCCATGAATATAAAATGCAATGTGGATCCATTTATTCCATATATTCCATCTTTTTTGATGGCATGGATACACCAGTTGCAGAATTGTTACTCTTTCAAGGCTTTGCAACTTTAATAGCCAGAAAATTTTTTGGCACTATGCATACATAAATAAAAAATAGATTTTTTAAATTTTATTTCAATAAACTATGAAAATTATTTTCAATTTCAGTGTTCTGGACGTTATAAAAGTTAAAATTCTAAAACTTAAAAAAACAGCCACAAAATACAAATCAAACTTTTTAACCTTTAGCACTCTAGGCGACTTCATTCACAGAGCAAAGAGCTTGTCCAGCCACTGCAGGCGACTACTATCACCGAACAATAGTGTTGTCATGTCAATTTCAGTCAACAGACACACAAGTTACAGGCTTTCAGAGTTACTAAGTGCACAAAATCTTGGCATCCTTCATGCAGAATGCTAATTGTTAAATACTCTAGACAAATGATTATGAACGTGGGCGAAGGGGGCAATTTGGAATTTGGGTGTGAAGAGTGAAACGCGTTCTATGGCTCAAAACTGTGTCATGCTAGGGCTTAACCGATTCCTAATTAATAGTATTAATTACTAATTTTCCATAGTAATTTATGCTTAACTCATTAACTTTGTAAGGTGATGAGGTAATTGTGTTGTTACTAAATTTCACACAATAAAGAAATTACAAAGATTTTAGTAAGTGCCCTAGTGTTCAGATAACAGAATTTTCTTTTTACGAAGATTTTGCCATATAATATAGGATTAAATTATTTGTTTTATTATAGTAAGGGGGTACATCGAATTTTTTGTGCTGTCAAGGTGGAGCAAAAAAGGTTAAGAAACACTGGTGTAGACAAATACCTACACACCCGAATAAGATACTTATTTCATTCAAAAGAGAGCAGCAAATTGGTGACGAAGAGGTGAGAGGTTCCAATCGCAACACAAGTCGATATCAATGGGACTTTTTCATCTGTTTAGAATTCAATTGGAACTGCAACAACAACAATTTTTCTCCCCATTTCCAATTCAGGAGAAAAATAATATCACAAAGGTCACAAGAGGATTGGTTTGTTATGAAGAATCGATCGCTGATTGTATATCTTCTATCAAATCCTGCAAGCTGGAAGCAAAAAATTAATAAATATACAGTGGGTGCAAAAAAGTATTGGATATATTGCGAAAAGTTCATTTTTAACATATTATAGAGTTTGCAAGATTGAAGAATTTGGACCAAAAATTAATATTAATATTAATAAAAATAGAAAATCTTTTTAAATATTGAAACAAGATTGACCTTTGATTGATTGATTGAGTGGCATATCAACCCCTCATGGATCATTTGATGCCGAAATCAGTTTAAACATCCGAAAGTTTAATAGTCTTATGACTTGGGTGAAAGGTTATTTTTGTTTTAAATAGAGTCCCTGTTTGTTGGGGTCTTACCTCTCTGCAGGGCCGAGATTGACCGTTAAAAATTATGTACAAAAACCAGAAATAATAGGAGAAACAAATATGCGATAGATTCTGAAAAACAGGACATGACACTACCAAGTTTCAAACTCTTAGGACATGACACTAACCACTCGACCTCCAGAAACTTGGTAAAGGCATAGAGAATGGGATTGACGTGCAGAGGTTAAACTCTAGCCAAGACAGTTCACTTTGCACTAATGCCCTTGAGAAAGGCATGAACTCCCCCTATCTTATACTTACTTAGGGAAGGTCTGTGTCCAACAACAGACTTTTAAAAAAAGTGTTGATAAAAAAATGTTTAAAAAGCTGCAAACGTTTGCATACATACTCTTTTTTCAAAGTGGAATTTTCTTGAAGAAGTTTTTCTATGGAGTTCATGGACAAACATTGGTTATCTTCCACATTGGGAGAATTTTTGGAATTTGCTGATGACTGCTTAAGCTGTTAAAAGAGAAGGACATGAGAAAAAAGGATTAGTTGTGTTATCTATAAACGAAGAAGGACATCTATATAATACTATTCTCATTCTGTTTGTCTGTGCACTCAAATTAGCTGAAACGGTGCATTGTAGCTATATATATTGAATTGAGGTACCCCTAAAATGTGCTAACTTGAAGAATGTGTAAAAATCCAGTTGATTTGCAACCTAATAATAATAGTGTGGGGTCTGTGACTTCGCACATTCCTATAATGAACCGATTTCTCAAGGTAGATAACTATTAGATACAAATTAAAGAATACTCTCTTATTTATTTGCAAATGTGTAAAAATCCAGGTGCAATTGGGTCTTTAAATTCAATGTTCATTCAGGTCACTTCAAATAGCACTCCTTTTCTTTCAATGGATAACTCATGGTGGTCTAATAAACATTAAAAGTTTCTATCTGAACACTGATTCACTGGGAACAAGAAAAAACTAAAATTCAAAATTATTTCCCACTGTTTATTCACCAACCAACAACAATTCACAGACATGTCAAATTCATCAAGATACAATTCACTGACATACATATTTGCCAAGATCTTTAAACTTACAAAAAAGTAAATTCTTTTTAAATCCTAACTGGAACGAAAATATATTAAAGATTTAGCAATCGTTTGGCGGAGGGCCCATGTTGTTTTCAGCTATTTATCATACGAAAAAGCGATACATGACAAGAAAAAAAAGTTGAAAACTTGTATAAGAATCATTTTTATTGTAAGAAATATTTATACCCTTATTCGTAAAAAAAAATTAATGGAAATTTTTCAATCTACAAATTATATTTTTTCATTTTCTTAATGATTAGAAATGGAGATGTGAAAAAGCTGTTGAATATGAGAAAAAAATGAGTCAGTGAATATGCTGCAACCCATTTAGCAGGCCTAGCAAATAATTGAAGCTCTACATTAAAAAATTTTCTTGAAACATTTAAATAGGCTTTGTCACTTCTTCAATAAAAACAAACAAACAAAAAACCTCATAATTGCATTTAAAACAAAAACAATTTTAATTCAATTAAAAGATGAATTCCTTTTGGACCTATGCCCATATTGTAGCGAAAGAGTTAAAACAAAGGGGCTACTCACAGCGACTTCAATCAACTTCCATATACTGACTTGAAGATTTTTCTGCAGGTTTGATATAGTGGAGTTATATTTTTGCAGTTGAGCAATGTGTTGATTTGCTTCATTGAAATCGTTCAAAAGTTTCAGCCGGGTTCGTCTGTCTTGTCTGAAAAAAAACACAAACAACAAAATACAAATCTGTCAATGACAAAATGAAAAATCTTACAAGCCCAAGGCACAGTGGGCTAAAATGCTGATTTGAAAGACATTTGGTAATAACTTGATGAATATAAGTGATAAAATAGTGGTTGATACCTCATTGGAAGTGTATGGACAGCACGGACATGATAAAATGAATAAATTCAAAATTTTGTAACTTTTTAGGAGTCTAGAACCAATTTCTGTATATGGGCATTTTGGGTCAAAAATGCATTATTGGCTATAACTTAAGAAATAAAACTGATACAATAGTGTTTGATACCTCGTTGGAAGCATGTTGACAGCATGGACATGACAAAATGAAAACATTCAAAATTTATCTGATTGATTGAGGTATGAGTTTTTGAATGTTGCAAATTCTCCGATTTTCTTTGTCAATTTAGAAATTGTTCCTGAATTTCTAGTATTTATGGTGTTTCATTTGACGAGGGCTTTTAAATGCTTTTTTTTCAAAACTTGGCATTTCTTGGTAAAAAAAATGCTAGTGTGAATAGAATTTACAAAAGAGGAGGATATAAAGCCCCAGCCATAATCCTTTACTGTATTTTCTCAGTATTTAGATGGATTAGAGGATCAAAAATCTTCGGAATTTGGTCAATTTTTTACTAATTTCTTAGTAATTGCCTGTGTTTGACCCTAAAAATCTGGCAAAACCTCAAGTGTGTCACATATAAAACCTATATGTTTCTGAATGTACACTTTATTAGATTTCAGAGGAGGAAGGCACAAAAAAGATTGCTGGTGCACTTTTCCTTTGAATCCATTTTTAGTTTTTAGGCTCAGATTTCCAAAAATATCCTAAATTAGCAACTACGGTTTATGAGCAGGTCACTTTTTACTCTCAAAATAACCTGTTTATGCACTTAAGTAGCTGCTGTTGGTATTTTTCTGCAAAAACACTATCTATTCAGTTAGAAAAGCATAACATTTATTCCAGATAGTCACAAGAGATTTTTCAAATGCTATGTTTCCAGTAAAATGCCAGACCAATCGGAGTGTTACAACTTGATATGAGGCATGACTATTAAATAACATGACTGGGCTTATGTAAGTTGAACTGCAGTGTGCACAAGTAAATCAGGTGGTATATATTGACCAATGGACAAGCTTTAAGTTGAACTGCAGTGCACACAAGTGAATCAGGTGGTATATATTGACCAATGGACAAACTTAAACAACCCCTGAATATTTCCGTACATTGGCATCTCCAGTTCGCTGTTATGCATCACTTTAAGAAGACATGTTTTTCTGACGTGTCATAAAAATGGTCAGTTCAAAAATCGAGTAAAGCTTCAATTTGAAATTTTTGATGAAAACAGCTACAAAATCTTTTCCTTAAGCTAACTGAAGTTTATGGTGAATAATGCATGTCGGCTGAAATGTGTTAAAAATGAAAACAATAGTTTTCTATGTACAATATTATCAAGCATAGTTCACACTAGTTGTGACTTTTCATGACTTGCTGAAACGTGGGGACACACCATTATTTTAGAAGCCGGATAAATATTCAGGTACTGCACAAGAATACTCAGGTTTTTAGTCAATATAATAAGGGAGATAACTTCCAGAATATACATAATATACTTCCTTTTGGATTTAGATTCAGCTTTTATAAGTACAGGCAGTCCGCTACTTTCGTACCGGTTGCATACCTGAAAAACTGTACGACAGTTGAATTTCCAAATCTTGAATCATTGAATTACATATTAATTAGGATGTCCCATTCGCTGAGAGCTAAAATCATGCACACTCACACACATTTTCATTAACATACACATTCTCATACTAGCACACGCATGTACACATTTGCGGTGAACACATCTCTAGTGCAGTCAAAATGCAGGTGAACAGCATTTCGCTACACACCGTGCAGTGAATAACTGTCATGGCGTCAAATATAAATGAGCAGAAAAAAGTCCCAGAGAGACACAAAAGAAACACCTTAAACAAACCCATAAAAACCTAGAAAATATCATTTAAAGTATGTATTTTAAATAATGATTTAATAATTCTCGTAGAATATCACGCACGCTTACATACATATGATTTTCTGTTTATTAATTTTTTATAGATGAACGATTCTCTAGCCTATTTCAGACAAACCTGCAATAAATAAAAGCAATGTTTGCATACAATATATTATTATTCAAGCATTTTATGATACATATTGTGCCCTTAAAAATTAGGTGGAAAATGAAGAAATAAAAGCATAAATTTCCTAGGTCTAAAGCAGCTCAGTAAAAAATATACAAATGTCCGAATTTCTACAGTACGGAAATTGAATTAGGGAGGGTTAATTTATAGTTTATGAAAGTCGAACAGACGAATCTTGAGGACTGTCTGTAGTTGTCTGTACAGACATAAAATGAAATGAAGGAGACATTTTATCAAATAATTTGGCTAATAATCACAGTGCATAATACCCAGAACTAAATAAAAACAAAACTAGCATTCCAAGGAAATTATGAATCACTGCCACCCATATATGTGTTGGGCGATCAATTAAAAAGTTAGAAAAAGGGGTGACTTCTAAAACCCTTTTCATTTTCAAAAAAAAAAAAAAAAAAAAAAAAAAAAATTTCCCCTACTCATTGAGGGGAGTGTATGTGCAAAATTTCAAGTTTTTACTATGAATGGTTAGGGCTGGGTGAAGTCCAGATACATAGATAGATATAAATGTCAGAACACATGAATAACCTAAACCCAGCAATAAACCAGTGTTGTGAGTAGCAGTGATTAATTCTTGTTGATAATCAATATTTTCAATATATCTTCTGTATAATTACATCTGACAATGAAGTTGGAAGAGTTATATGTACTCAGTCATGTTTGTCTGTTCGTCCTCACAATAAATTTCAATTAAATTTTCTGGAAGGGTTAGCTATAGGATATGGAAGAATTGATTAAATTTTAGGGTTAGGGTTAGTCCGAATACATAGATACATATAAATGCGAGAACACATGAATAACCTAAACCCAGCAATAAACCAGTGGTAGTGGTGATTAATAATACTCACATTAACTGATCGTGGATTTCATTGAATATATCTTTTTGGTATTCAATACAGTTTAGAAATAACCGTGTCATGGTTTTCTTCCCATCTTCAGCTGTGTACAAAATATAAAACAAAAATTATTCATTAATACCAGCCTAAAATCAACATTTCAAGATGCAGAAATAGTGACAAATACTGAGAGGGGAGAAACCAAATTCACTTTCGTGGAGTATTAATAGTATCAGTACAAATTGTTAATAACTGCCTTTGCTGCTAAGTCTTAAACTTTTCTCCCCGAGGGCAACATGGAACATTTGTAAGGTCTCTAGCGGGCTGCATTCGACAAAAAAATAAATTTACAAAAAATAAAATTTATTTTCACATAAAAATACAATTATTCATACAAATGTATTATTTGGTACACAAAGAAAGTAACAGATAAAACCTGAATTTAATATTATGTTGCTTCATAAATGTTACTGAACAGTCACACAAACTCTTGATGAGATTTATGTAATTGCACAAAATTTTATAAATATTAAAAGACATTATAGTATGCGAGAATGTCTAGGATCACACAAATTGACATCACTGTACAAAAACGGTGGGCCGCATGTGGCCTGCGGGCCGTAGTTTGCCCCCGCCCCCAATCTTTGTTCAAAGCCAAGCCATTCATTTGTACCATACCATCGTGATTAGTTGTACCATACCATTGTGAAATTGGTACAAAAATGATCTTTTTCTGTGATCTGTCAAGCTTCTTATATTGCTAAGTTATTTTAATAACAATTTTAATCAGTCAAGTAGAATTTTCCTCTGCCAAAAAGGTTAAGCAAGAAAAATACACCATAGCTTGTAGATAATATGTCAATATAAAGCATAAACATTGTTGATTTTGTTAATATTTCATTATTTAGTTATACTTGAATATACTTGAAATAGGCTTTTTTTGACAGCAGTTAATTGTGTCATTAAGCCAGCTTCAGTGTAGCTGGGCTGGGTTTAAACTAATAAGAAAAATGGTAGTTAATTTGGTATGTCCAATATCAGAATAAAGATTATTTTTTTTAAATATCGGTATTCTCAGATGTAACCGGTTTTTTTTTCCTCTGGTTTTACTTGCACAGCATTTTCTTATCAGGACATTTTAAGCAATGAACGTCAGTATCCACTCTATGTATGTTGTTCCGGATTCTATACACCTCTAGTAGGTCAGCACGTTTTCTTCTGTATTCAAGGGTCTCTAGATTGAGTTGTTTTAATCTTTCAGTGTAGGATATATTTCCCAATCTTGGAATGATCTTGGTGGCTTTCCTTTGAACTCTTTCTATTTGGTTGAGTTGGGATGATATTAAACTAATAAGAAAAATGATAGTTAAATTTGGTATGGCCAATATCAAAATTAAGATTATTTTTAAAATATTGATATTCTTGGATGTGACCGTCTTTCCACTTTGACTGTTCCATGCTGAGAGGAAATTTTTTCTAACACCAGTGGAGGTCTGAATGTTACCCATTAAGTCCCTTTCAGGAAGATATTCATAATGCTAATTGAAAACTTTCAGTCACTTTGCAAGCAGTTTGATAAGAATTAATGTGTGTGTAATGGATATAAGTAAAATATGAACTTACAGTGATCTTTCTTGATGTAGAGTTCTTTAGCAGCAGTCACACTGAAAAGAAGAGATAGTAGGTATAATAATAAGTATAAATATAATAATAATATTAAAATGATATGCACAAATTAGCAGTGTTGGTAGGGACTGAAAATTTACAAACTAAATTCAAATCCTTGTATTTATCATTAATCTCAGGTTTTTTAGAAAAAAACAAAAACAATTCTAAAATTTTCATTGTCAACCAACTAGTTAGTAGTAGTATATGGTTAAAAATTGCAAACACAGAAAGAGAGGATGATGGTGGTATTGCAAACACAGAAAGAGAGGATGGGGGTATTGCAAACACAGAAAGAGAGGATGGGGGTATTGCAAACTTAAAGCTGTGCATATATGCGCCCACACATATTTTGCATAAAGTTTAGTTACCTAAAATAATGTAATAATTATATTTGTAAGTATAGGTATAATAATAAGTATAATTATAATAATAATATTAAAATTATAATTATTGAAAATAATTTCTTAGCTAACTGTTTTTGTTAACTAGTTAGTCTGGTTTTCAAATGCCAAGTTTGTACGCATTGCATCAGATGAAAATAATGAACACTCATTGATGTTTTATTTAATTGGAACAGAAAACTGAACAAAGTAGTTCAAAGAATAGAATCAAATCTTACCTAATCATATATTTATTATATTAAAATATGCCAATACAGTTTCATTAGCCATGAGAGATAGGCTTTACCAAAATTACCTTGAAACAATTTAAAATTTACATTTGCACAGGTATTCAGTGCGCACATGATGGACTTCCCAGGGTTTCTTAGAAAATGAGAAAACTTAAATCCATCGATTATGTCCTTGCTGAGCCTGAAACCCAGGCCTGAATGATTTAATAATTATAATTATCATTATCATAATCATACTTATTGAAAATAATCTCTTAGTCGTTTTTCAAATACCACATTCTGGTTTGTAGCTATGTTTGGTGTACAGTGTTCATGAGATGCAGCTATGTTTGGCTAACAGTGTTCATGAGATGCAGCTATGTTTGGCTAACAGTGTTCATGAGATGCAGCTATGTTTGGCTAACAGTGTTCATGAGATGCAGCTATGTTTGGCTAACAGTGTTCATGAGATGCAGCTATGTTTGGCGAACAGTGTTCATGAGATGCAGCTATGTTTGGCGAACAGTGTTCATGAGATGCAGCTATGTTTGGTGAACAGTGTTCATGAGATGCAGCTATGTTTGGTGAACAGTGTTCAGGAGATGCAGCTATGTTTGGTGAACAGTGTTCAGGAGATGTAGCTATGTTTGGTGAACAGTGTTCAGGAGATGTAGCTATGTTTGGTGAACAGTGTTCATGAGATGCAGCTATGTTTGGTGAACAGTGTTCATGAGATGCAGCTATGTTTGGTGAAAGTGTTCATGAGATGCAGCTATGTTTGGTGAAAGTGTTCATGAGATGCAGCTATGTTTGGTGAACAGTGTTCATAATGTAAAGTTTACAAATATTTTCACAAGCATTCATTGCACACATACTTTTGTCACAGGAAAAAAATTTGCACAATGTTGAGATTTTGCACACACAGCCTTCTAAAAATTAGAGGGAACATTGGTTGGTGCCACAATGAAGGAAATCATCTCGGTTCCAAGCTCCCTGCAGCCATTATACGAAGCTACAATAACATTTTAAAAAATTTTAAAATCCATAAGAAATACTTACGCTCGTTTCAAGTTGTCATAATCTTTGATAACAAATCGAGAACAGACTTTTTTTGTATCTATATTCTTGGCTTCCAACGACGTCTTACATTTTTGGACCTACAAAAATGTAAATTAAAAAACAATAAATAGAATGAACATTTAAATAATTTTTTCTTAAAGAATATAGAAATGAGTAAAATAAATATTTGAATCATTGAATATGTGACAAAATGTCAAAGGAATAAGACAAGGAATTTATTATTATAAATATTTACTTAGTTAGGCACAAGGCTACATGAGTGGAACAACCTGTGTGAATTAAATTCACTATCCTATGCATTGGCATGGTCATGTCAGCTGCATATAGGGCAGCCACCAGGGACATATTGTACAGTGAGCTTGCCTGGAAAGCCTGTTCTCTATTACAAAGATGTCAATAAACGAGACCTGAAGGCAGGCAAGATTAACCCAACAGACTGGGAGGAGGTGGCTGCAGATCGCAGCAGATGGAGGCTTGCCCTCAAGGCAGGAATCCAGATGAACATGAGGAAAAGAGATGACCAGCAGAAAGAGTGGAGAGTCCACAGACGGCAGAGGGAAGTGACACAACCTACACAGACTACACCTTCAAAAGCTGCAGCAGAGTTTGCTGCTCGAGAATCGGGCTGCGCAGGCACATCAGCTCAATCATAGACAGACACTTGGCCCAGGTTCCATTGTCTTCCAAGACATTGGGAGGCTGAGGATTCAAGGAAATGCCCAAGTGAGACTAGCTTACCAACCATTGCTTGATGAAGGGCACACAGGTATCTACCATTATGTAGACAAGCACAGGCAACTTAGAACATAAAAAGAAATTGTCTGTTCAATAGTTTCACTGTACATGATATACAATTGAACAAAAATAAATATCACAATTGACAGTGTTTATTTTGTTGTTACAACAAACAGAAAGAGAGGATGGGTGTATTGCAAACACACTAACAAAGAAAGAGAGTATGGGGGTATTGCCAACACAGAAAGAGAGGATGGGGGTATTGCCAACACAGTAACACAGAGAGAGAGGATAGGCGGATTGCCAACACACAAACACAGAAAGAGAGGATGGGAGTATTGCAAACACACATTCTCTAAAAAGGCAAACTGTTTTTTAAATCTATACATGACCAGCATGGAAAAAGGTGGTGATCAATGAATAAGTTACCTCTCTTTTGTTGGATTACTAAAAAGTCGGAATTTAAAAAAAAAACAAAAAAAAACAAGCGTGAATACAGCCGGGCACAAAATGGGACCAATTTAGCATAAACTGACATTGCAAATTGAACCCCCACTAAAATCGTATGGGGGGGGGGGTGTTTTTCTAGACGTAATAAGTAGTAAATGCTGAAACTTCCAGACCTCTAGCTCCATTGGTACAGCATGTACACATCATATATACATAGCCAGCCAGACCAGCTTAAAAACTGAAGAAACCTAGGTTAACAATTTCTAAAAAGCAGTAGTTGAACTATTAATCTCATAAGAAATGTATTCAATAAACCTGATTTTATAATGGACATATTACAAAACTGAAGTTTGATAACTGAATATATTTTAGTATTTTTGTAGCGTTTTGGTTCAGATTTTGATTGCATTTTATATACACATGCACACAAATAGATGCATACATTTTTTTTGAGAAGGGTCATTAATATTCAAAATCTGAGTGTGATGGGTTAAGCAGAAGTTATGTTTAAAGGGGATAACCCTTATAGCACAGGGCTCGGGTGTTTCTGTGTCTGCGTCTTGTTGGGTCTAGGTCTGTTGAGAAGTGAAGCCACATCGGGTTGAACTCTGCACTTGTCTGGCTAATGCATTTAGTCAACATTTTGATGTGAGCTGCCTCTTTGATTTTTCTCTGCTTCCAACATAAAACAACACCGGGCCCTGTACTATAAGGGTTATCCCCTTTAAACTTAACTTCTGTTTAACCCATCACACTCGGATTTTACACTTGAAGAAGACTGAAGAATGGATTGGCCGAAACGTGTTTACAACACAAATAACAAGGAGTTCAATCGTCTGAATACTCATTTGAATATTAATGACGCTTCTCAAAACTATAGAAAATAGATTTAAATTATATGTTTTATTATTTTTTATTACAATGTTTCAATTTTTGCTTATTATTTTGTTTCTTTAGAGTAGATTAAATATTTGTTCAAATTCTAAAAAGAAAAACTTTTTAGAACTTGAACAAATATTTAATCTACTTTTCTGTTATCTAGTGACATTTCTGCCTTTAAATCCATATATTTAGTTCCCAAAATCATGCTTATATGATGTATAGCTCAAAAGATTATATGAACTTGGTGGCCATTTTGAAATACCTTCAATAACAGCCAGCAGGGGGCAGTGCTGACATGGATCCACATCTAAAAATAACCAGTACGGGCAACTACATATATGTACCAAGTTTCCTGCTTTTAACCCAAATTGCACAATTCTGCCCCAAATACTTCCTTAACAGCCCCACTCTATATACTAGCATATGTCGGCCGAAACGTCATGTTTACAACACAAATAACAAGGAGTTCAATCGTCTGAAGAACCATTTGAATACATGTGTATGTATAACTTTGTTATAAATAAACCATTAAAGTTAAATTTGTCAAAGAGAAAAAGACATTTCACAGGTCAAGGCATCAAAATTGATTTGCTCAAATCCTCTTCCTGAAGAAGTGTTGGGGGGGGGGGGTTATTTAATCGGAAATTTTAATTAAAAGCTAAAAGATGTTTTTCATATTTTTTATTAAGATGGAAAATAATTGTGGCTATATTTAAAGACCTTTGTCGATTTCTTTCAAATATTGGAGACTGTAAAATTACTTACAGATTGCTGGATGGACAGTGCTTCTTTTTCTTTGTCACGCCATCGGCTAATTATACTGTTACTTGCTGCAAAAAAAGAAAAGTTCATTTTTTAATTTTTTTAATTTAAATCCCTCACATTGTTTTATTAGTATGTTATTTAATTTAACCAGATATGACTTGAAACGTTTCTGCTCATCTCTTACACCTTTTAATGCAGAACATCAAACATTTTATTTGCCTGTTAATATTCTAGCAATTAGTTTTACTGTTTATTTTAAGTTCCTTTTATTTTGGCCTCTCAATACCTTCAACTGGCAGCAGCCTCTCTGTGCCTTCAACAGGCAATGGCCTCTCCTTGCCTTCAATACACATTAATTACTGAATATAAATTTAACAGTTAAATGTTTCATCTTTTGCAATAAATTGATAAATTTATTCTGGTATTGATGGTCTTTTTTATTTTATTATTCTGCTAGAATATCAATTAAGACATTTTTTCTCCAGTTGAAGTCAAACAAAAACAATTCTACTTACAAATTCCTCCTTCTGCTTGTTCATGGTACTTTTTTATATTATGTCGTAAACTGTAAAACATGAAAAATACAAATAAACATGCGGAAATAGAAAGTGTGCAGTTTACTTTTATCTACCATACATGCCGGTATATAATACAACGGGACATTTGATTAAAAAAAAAAAAAAAATATTATGCTGCATCCAATATGCAGTAGGGCATATTGAAAATTAAAAATTTCAGAAATTGAAAAACTGAAGGATGTTTCATGATGTGGGGGCAACAACGAAGCCCAAGGTAAACTTAAAAAACAGTGTGACCATCATCTTCCTTGGCGCATTTCGCACATTTGTTTCACGTATGCTACACCTTGTGTGTTCCTCAACCCAGACACTGAAAATTACATAACTTTTGAAGTAAACAATATACAGACACAAATGAACACATTTTCCCCATACAATTCTGATCCAAGGAATTCATAAAAATGGTTATTATTAGGATTAAAACTCATCTTGACTATTTCAGGACAAAAACAGCAAAAAAATGTTTTCAAATATACACTAGATATCAACTGTTTGTCCTGTAATCTTTTTCTCTTAATCCTTTAAGTGTTTATTTTAAGATTCTACCAGGTAACAGGCTGAAATAATGTCCGATAGGGCTAATTTTAACCCTATATTACACCGAAAAGATAAATCGTGTAACTTTTGAAGTAAACAACATACAAAGACAAATGACCACATTTTTCCATACAGTTTTGACAAAAGAAATTCAGTAAAATGGTTAGTATTGAGATTCAAACACATCTTAACTGTTTCAGGACAAAAACCCGCAAAAAAAGCACCCAAGAAATTCAGTAAAACGTAAGTTTTGAAACACAAAATTCACACCGTGTTTAGAACAAATAACAGAAATGTTTTCAGAAAGAGCATTTCCTTCTACACATCTTGAGGAACATGTGACTCTCGTCGTTCAAGCTGGAAATCTCTAACTCAGTCACATGACTCCGGAAGCAAAATACACGCAAACGATCGTCAACGAGATTTTGATTCAAAAATTCATGTTATTGGTGCCGACAAGAAATATTCCAACTCTTTCAAACAATTCCTATGTTGTTTTATTAGGAACAGCAATTTGTGGCGCCATCGAAAGATTTCAATCCGAATTTCAATGATTCAATGACTGTAGAGCTTCATCAATGGCCAGACGACATCATCCACGATCTCAGTAATGATCAAAATTATGGATACAGAATGGTGAAGTTGATAATTAGGGGAGAAATCGACGAAAGTCTACTGAGTTTGAAACCAGGCCCAGTCAGCCACCCACACACTGGCTCACAACTGCAATCTTGTTAATGCATCTATATAAGTAAATGCAATTTTACCAGCGCTATAAAAAAAGGATCTTCTTATGATTGTGAAACATATTGTTTTACACTACTACCCAATGTAGTTTGATATCAGATACAAACTATCAATTTTGAATGATCCCCGCCATGTTTTCAAAGAGATAAAAAGGAAACTTGTGACATTGTGAAGAGATACATCAACCACGGAGCCTGGCAGGCTCACTCAGAAGACCTTCACCTTTCCCTTCTCTCCAGTGAAGATGAGGTAGAAAAGACGATTTGCTGTAGACAAAATTCATGGCAATTTCGACTAAGGTGACAAAAGTATTCAAGCCTTTCGCATTCTCTAGTTGAATTGGTCTACGAGAAACCTTAATGAAATTATTGATTGGAAATCTTCATTTGAGCCAATCTTGACATCAGAATTCAGAAAGAATGAGATTGAAGGGCTCTAAAGCAAGCCATTTAACATGAAATTGATTCCAAGCCACTAACAAAGTGTTGAACGATTTGTCAAGGAAGTTTCAAATGTTTCTGCTCATATATTTGGAGCTGATAGACGTGACAGTTTTGTTTTTGCTCGTTGCCATGCCTGAAAACTTGTACCAAAACCCAAGATAAGTCAAATTTGCAAGGGATGATATGAATTTTAATTAAAACATTTTAATATTATCGTCTTTTTATATACATATTGCTAACACTGTTAACCCTTTTACCCAGCAGAATCTTAAAATAGATGCTTCAAAGATTAAGAAAAAATAGATTACGGGACAAACAGTTGATATCTAGTGTATATATGAAAACATATCTTTGGATTTCTCAACATTTTTTCCTGTTTTTGTCTCTGAAATAGAGTCAAGAAGTGTTTGAATCCTAATAATAACCATTTCTATGAAATCGTCAGGTCAGAATTGTATGGAAAAATGTGTTCATTTGTCTCTGTATGTTGTTTACTTCAAAAGTTATGCAATTTTCGGTGTCCAGGTTCAAGATCGCAGAGAGGTGTAGCACACGCAAAACAAAAGTGTGAAATGCGCCAAGGAAGACAATGGTTAGTGTTTTTTAAGATTACCTTGGGTTTCGTTGTTGCCCCCGCACATCATAAAACGTCCATCAGTTTTTCAATTTCTGAAATTTTTAATAGGCACTAATACGCAGTTATTACAGCTAGGGGCTGTTTATCAAAGCTTGAGACAGACTTCTAAGGAGCTTGGATGAGTTGCAGTGAGTAGTAGTCCTACAAATACTGTTGCAAACCATTTATCTTATAGTCTAGCATGTACGGTGTACAATCAACACTATAAGACTGGGGTTTTTTTTATGTCACTCTCGCATTTTAAAACAACAGGACTGAGTTTGATGATATTTGGATAAAAGATGATTTACAAGATTGACAAAAAGAAATTATTGGAATTATTAATTGGGACAATTCAAGTTTATGTCTGTTATTTTAATAGTGACATTTCAGTTAATATTGGTCAGGGATTAAGGATCTTGCCTTGGAAATAATGAATAAAAAAAATTGTTAATCACTGCTACCCACAACACTGGTTTATTGTTGAGTTTAGGTTATTCATATGTTCTGACATTTATATCTATGATTTCCAATTTATTACAAAAATTTAAATTGTTACATAACTTATTAAAATTTTTTGTTTCCTTGATCTTTTTATTTTTTCCAAGAAAAGCTAAAATATTTTTTAATTCATTGTACAAAGATGAAGCGGTGTAAGTTTTTGGCCAATTTCTAAATCTATTTCAACTTGGAGTCAAAAGGAATTTATTATAAAATTGCATTGTAAATTAGTTTTTTGTAAAAGAAGTGTTTTGTAAAATCTTGATTATTGCTTGAGAAAGTGACTCGATTGTTTCTGCTTCTGCCACAAATCCTCCACTTCTATCACGTGATGGAAAATACAATGCTGCACTATCCACTTGCCGAAGACCAAACCTTTGAAGATGTCCAAAGTCTCATCTGCAGGAACCATGAAATGCCTGAATATGGCGGCCATTTTGAATACATAATGAGGTCACATGACCATTATAGGTGTATAATTTTGCCATAAATGAAATCCATATTGTCAAAATATCCAATTGAAATTATCAGCACTGCCATTTTCTGGTACTTCACTCCTTCAGCTAAAAATAGGAAAGTAAGCTTCCCTCAAAGTGGGAAGCTAATATACCAATGGTGGCACCCAAAGGCCAGCCCTGATTGGTTAATAACCCAGCACTGTGTAAATCACTGCCATTTACCTTGATATACTCTAAACAGCCAATCATGAAGGGGGACACAACTCCTATTAACTCATAAATAGTTAACACATATCATATAACTTTCAAAATGATGGACTTCCCAGGGTTTCTTAGAAAATGAGAAAACTTAAATCCATCCATTACCTCCTTGCCGACCTTGCTTTGTAACCCTTAAAAAACCCAGGCCTGAATGAGTTAATGATTATCATATTATTGAAAATAATCCCTTAGTCGTTTTTCAAATACCACATTTGTACACTAATGTCATTTTCTGGTTTGTAGCTGTGTTTGGTGAACGGTCTTCAGGAGATGTAGCTATGTTTGGTG
>VCCN01004562.1:2348260-2360003 GCA_006491835.1 Architeuthis dux | reverse complement strand
GATGTCAACTTGATCCTAATATTCTTTATAGTTTTGTCTCTATTATTCTTAGATTGTTAGGATCTGATTGTGGATTTTGGCCTGAGTGGCCCTAAAAATTCTAGAGATCAGCAGGAAAAAGTTGTATCAAGGGGTGGAAATCTAAAGTACTGTAGTATCTGAAAGAAAACTCTTTTTCTTCTCTCCTCTCCTCCCCTCCCTACTCTAACCCTCCAGTCTTTATTTTTAAAGTGAATTGGGTAAAAAAGAAATTGACACAACAGCAGTAGTAATATTGCCAGCAAACACATGTACACACACAGCAGAACTACTTAGTATCAGCCAATTTAGTGTTCGTGTGTTTGCATTACCCCCTTCCACTCTTTCTGTTTATGTGACAGACATACTGACACATTATAATATAGATTACACACAGACACCCATCATTCCTAATAATGCAGATGCTATCTGAAAACTGATGAGTTTGTGAGATACAATTAGTGAATGCTAACAAATCTATCACAATCAGGGCTGTGAAGTTGGACACAAAACATCCGATTCCGACTCCTCAATCTCTGGTACCTCCGACTCCTCAATTTATGGTACCACTGATTCCGACTCCCCTGGCTTTAAAATTTTTAGATTTTTCATTTCCAGCTATGTTATTTAATTATACTTTTTAATAAAAAAATATACTTTCTTAAACCTTTAATACTGTGTTTAAGTACCATTTACATCCGTATAACCAAGGGTTACACATTTACAAAAATAGAGAAAAAAATTTGCAATTAATCTTTTGTACTTTCAATCCATAAGACTTCCTTTTTCTCAGGAAATTTGTCAGTTTTGAAAAGGTAATTTTTTAAGGTTTTGCAGAGGGTTTATTTACATTCAGGCAGGCCTTCCACAGCTCGAAAACTGACCTATTGGGCAGGTTTTCATGTAGTAATGTTACAATTTACATTTACTCGGAGTCTGTCAGTATATTTTTACTGTCTCCGACTCCAGTAACTCAAGATTCCTCCGACTCCGACTCCACAGCCCTGATTACAATTAAACCTATTTCTGACTCTTTGAGGAGTCGAATTATGTAAAATTAAGGGTGGTTGATGCTAAAGTATTTGAAATATCTTTGATCATTCATTGCTTTCAAATTAATTTCTTATGAAAAATATGGACATTATTGTTGCCAAAGTCCTTGTTTCTATTCCCTTTGCAATGAAATAATGAAAGTATTTTAATGACTTTATACTCTTTTGATATTCACATTTTGTAAAAGATTTTCCTAATTTTGTTTGCCTTTCAGCTTCTGGGTGACTCTTCTATGTGATGCACTGCCGCTTTTGGAAGCCGAACAGGTTGGTATTATTTGATTTGGGTGAATTTGCTCGCTTAGTAGTTTTGATCATTTGGTAGTGGTTGGTCAAAAGTTCAATCTGTTGGATATTTAGTCAGCCATGGGCGGCGGTCACAGATTTGACCGCCACAGGTGTTGAAAGTTATAAACAGGATATCATTCTGGTTACATCAGATTGCACTAATTTCCTCTCAGAGGGTGACCTAACGAGTTATTGGGTTGTCTAGTATTTTATTAAAAGTCTTTTGGATTATTACTCTATCTTTAAATTTCAGGTGGTGATCAGCAGCCAACAAACTTATGAATTGATGCATTGTGTAGAAGAATTGACCAAAGAAGCCAGTCTTGTAGGAGATGAAAACCAAAAGGTAGCACAACAAAATACTATTTATTGTTTCTTGTATTTTGAAATTCAAAATGGCTTTCCTACAAAAAAGAATAATCACAAGCATTTTACATGTTTTGTGATTTTATAACATTTTGAATGTACTTTATATTTAATATAACTTTTGGGTCTGGGGATGTGCTTTTGCCATTTTTTGACTATGTATATTTAAATTTAAAAACCAACTTTCATAACTGAACTAGAAACAAGATTATGAGACTCGTTAAAAACATTTATACTGTCACCATTTACTAATATTTTCTTTAATTGAAACTTTTGATCAAATTAAAACTACGTATTAATTTATTTTTGTAAAAAAAAAATGCGTAGTTTTAACTATTTTCACATTGAAACTTTTGATCAAGTTAAAACTACATATTTATTTTTTGTAAAAATAGTTAAAACTATGTATTTACTTTTTAGTAAATTTAGAAGAATAGAATAGTTTAGTTAGAATTAAGAAGATTCAGTTGATCTTCTCATGGGCTGATTTAGAAGACGAAGAAAATAGGTGTTACTGGCTTAGTTGACCAGTTGCTTCTGACTGAATAGTATTGCCTAAAAAGGTGGCAAAAAAGAGACGCTTCGGTTGAACCCAAGGTCAACTGTCTAGACAACAGGAAGTGCTTCTAATAATAGCTAACCCTGTTTTCAAGCGGGTTATGACACAATGTTATTATCTAAGAACACAAAGATCACCTGGAGAGTACAAAGAAATAAGCTTCCAACATTGATTCTATTAAATAAAAAAACAACTCTCCGTCTATAATGTGGAGTAATTTTGTTTAATTTTTTTATTTTTCATTTTTTTAAGAAAATGCTAGAAGTTGAGAAGACGAAGCTGAGTAATATTCGTTTGGCTTTGACCCGGAATTTGGATCGTGCCATTATTGTAGAGGGAAGCGTCAAACCATTCTGATTCTTGATACTTTTGGTGATATTTCTTCATTGCTGCCAACTCACACTCTGATGACCATTTTGTTATTCACAAAATGCTGCTGCTGATATTCAATCATCCTTTCAAATCTTTTTCATCAGAAAACTTATCCGCAATTTTTATTTTTTTGTCTAATGTACAATCTATTCTATCAAATAAAATAACATCTCATTTTATATGGTATTTATGTTTTTTTATGCAGAATCAACTGTTATATTTACCTTTGGATTTTGTTAATGGAAAATTAATCACTATAAGAAAATGCAGACTTCATCTATCTGCAGTAAAACCAGAGGACACAGCTATAAACTACAAATTCAGACCTCCACTGGTGTTAGAAATAATTTTTTCTAAGCAAGAGTAGCAAACGCATGGAACAGCTTAAGTGAAAAGACGGTCACAACCAAGAATATCAATATTTTTTTAAATAATCTTAAATTCTGATATCGACCATACCAAATTTAACTACCTATTTTCTTATTAGTTTAATCTCAGCCCAACTAAACTGAAGCTGGCTTAATGACGCAATATTTCAAGCACATTACAAATGATAATCTATGCAGAAAATCTGAGTTGTTATGTATGTAGTTTACTACAAACTTGATGTAAATATTATCTGAGATCACCAGTAAAAAATGATAATGTACAATATATATTTCATGGCTTGGCATTGCAAACAAAGAATTTGTTGATTCACAATGTAAGTATTATGCTAAATTGGTCCCTTATTTTGTGTCCGGTTCCATTCACACCTACCTAAAAATTTACTATTACTTTAATTCACCAAATGTCTGTCCATCCATCTGTGTTAGCATAACTGAGGAACCACACAACATATCCCCATGAAACTTTTGTAATGAGACCCTGGAACATGTTTTTCACATTAGTCTTTTTAAAATTTAAAAAAATCATAATGTGGTGTCTGTGTTTGCGCTTTCCTTGATAATAATTATCTGATTTCCATGTATCTATCTATATAATACTAAGAGTCTGGTTCCGTTTATCTGTACGTGACCTGTAAGTAGCTGAAATAGTGCATTGTAGCCAGGTGTATAGAATCAAGGTAGCCCTAAAAAAACAGTTTTGATCTCTTATTAGGGTCAAAGGCCTCATTTAGGCCTTCTGCAGGAACTAGCAGGAAATCCTGTTTGTAGCATGGATTTCAACTATTATAATAAATAAATTAAGTATGGTGTACAATAGGATAAAGGTTACCCGACATAATGATGCTAGGAAAAGACAATGTGGAGATTTGGAATAATTTGCAAGAAATTATTTAATACCTTAACATGTTTCGACTTATTAAGTCGTTTTTCAAAAGGAAGTCGGAGAAGTGATGTCTGAATGGACCAAGGTTTTCTATCTGAATGAGGGTTGTTAATGAGTGTGTGTGTTTTGTATTTGGTGGTAAGTCTTTCTGTCTTGTGTGTGTTTGTGTTGCTAGATTTTATCAGTGTGGAAGTTAAGTATATAAGTAAATAAAACTGGGACCAGAATGATTAGGTAAGTAGTATATGTAGATAATTACTATATGTACCAAAATCTTCTCTAATGTCCATTATGCATGAATCAGCCATTATAGCTGACAAGTCAGAAGTTCATGAGTCTTTATCTTATTTTATAGGAATCAGAAATTTTAATAATAATAATGTAGTTGGCTTCTACTACATCATGTTCCATAAACTTTGTTGGCACCAACACCATAGTAATAAGGGCCTTGGGGTGTGTACTCTTGTTCAATTCCAAACCAAGGAATATGGTCTTTTGCGCATGAATATCTATTGTTAGTCTCAGCAGGTTTCAAGTTGTATTTATAAACATTGCAGAGAACTAATTTGTTGTTGCCACAACGAAAAGGATCGTTGAAGAGACGCACAGGGTAAAAGTACATATCAGATTTGGAACCTTCAGCCTGACCAGTACTAGGACATTCATAAAAAAAAGTTTTTTCATGTATTATGGATTCAAAGATGGCAGACAAAACCATTGTTGCTTCAAAGTGGCTAATCAGCTAGAGAAAAGGGAATGTCTGTTGGACAACTTAACATACGTGGGCACTTTTCTGTCAGCATTTGAAGGAAGCTCCAAGATCGGGCAGAGGCTGCATCTTGCATGGATCAGGCAGAGAACAAACAAAACCTGGTGTTATTGTGAGGTACTGCTTGGGTGCCTTGGGTGGTATTGATGCTTTGGCTCCAAAACCATGCCTGACCCCAGGCTCACCATCCAGTGAAGGCTTTGTTGGAGGCAGTATGAATTTATTATCAAACTCCAGGACAAGGCCAGTGTTGACTTTACTTTCCTATGTCCTGTTTTTAAGAACAAGAACAATCCTCACCAAAACATGGGGTGTAAAATCCCCATTCCCCTACCTAGATTTGAACTGACGTGTGTTACTACCTGCGCTAAACTGACAAGTCTTATATACATCCAAAATTTATAGTAGAATTACGCAAGGAAGTAGGAGCAGAGTTTAACTGGAGCAGCCAGCCTTGTTATATATTAGACTTGATTTGTTTATGAAGAATAAAAGATCCCAATTCTATAAAATATTCATAAGAGGCCATATGTGTATGAACAGTTTTGTTAATCTGTATTTCTTATAAATGATTAAACAATAAAATTTGAGAACTGAGAATTTATTTTGAACAAATCTTTTACTTGAAATCAGAACACTGAGGAATATTTTTTGTCTTTTATTATTACATAAAGTCACTAATTTACAGTATATAATTTTCAAACAAAACCTTTATTATATAAAATAAATCTCCTGATAAACATAAAGTACTAAAATATAATCTTTGTGGCTGTTTCATTGTCTTATTTGATTGTCTTTTGCAGCTCAGTAAATAAAAATCCCAGTTGCTGCTTTAGAGTGTATAAATTCATTGCTTGATATCAAAATGATGGGCTTGGTTAACTTATTAACTGTAGTAAGTGACAAAGAATAGTTGTCCGTTGCAAGATAAAAGTCCTGACTCACAGATAGAACTGAGTTATCATCAATCACAATAAGATAAACATTTTATCGAGTTAGCCATAGAACTGCAATGACAGAAATTCCCATCATTTGCAGTTAATGAAAATCTATAACTAATAAGGAATCCACTTTAATATGTTTAAAAATGGCTTGTCTCAGCTTGATGAATCCTAGAGAAATGTTTACTATCAACTTCAGAAATGTTCTTATTACATGTGATGAACATAGCAATGCATCCAGGCCATTTGAGGTGTCCACAACATTGGCTCAAAGGACTTGATCTTATATGATTTACAAAGAAAACATTCAAATGGTTCTCGGACGATTGAACTCCTTCTTGTTATTTGTGTTGTAAACACAACGTTTCGGTTCATCCATTCTTCGGCCTTCTTCAGGTGTAAAATCTGAGAGTGATGGGTTAAACAGAAGTTATGTTGGAAGCAGAGAAAAATCACAGAGGCAACTCACATCGAAATGTTGACTAAATGCATTAGCCAGACAAGTGCAAATTTCAACCCAATGTGGCTTCCACTTCTCAACAAACCTAAACCCGACAAGACAAACACACAGAAACACCCGGACCCTGTGCTATAAGTGTCATCCCCTTTAAACATAACTTCTGTTTACTCCATCACACTCAACCATTTGAATATTAATGACCCTTCTCAAAACTGTAGAAAAGAAAACATTGTTGTTTATAGCGTATCATGTTTTAACTGCTAAAGAAGAAAAGCCTTTTGTTATTAGTTTTCTTTCTCTGGTTAATGTTTGGGAGCCAAGTAAGTTCAATACTTGAAAATAGTATCTCATATTTAATGGCCAAAGCCCAGGACTCTAATCACTGAACCACATCAGCCAATCCAGAAGACATCAAATAGTGAAAGAAAAAGCATGCACATACCACAGATACTTTGTATGTTTAAATAGAAACAGAAGTAGTATGTAAAAAGTAAAGCCAGTTTCCTGTTGCTTATAGAGGTAATTGTAAATCCTTCCATTGCTGTTGATAATGGTTGGTCAACTCTTGGGCATTGAGTGGAATACAATGAATAATTCGGACTTGATGTGACCTTTGGCCAAATCCTTGCTTCTTAATCTAAGAAGATAAAAAATAAATTGAGGATTATCACTTTTAAAGATTTAAAAAATGTCAGCTTCACTATCTGTTCAAAGATCGATGTGTAAAATATATTATTTCCTCTTACAATGAATATGGCATTAAACCAACAAATGTTTGGCATCCGTATAGAAGAAATGAATATTGTCTTGCAGTACAGTTCACTAGCTATTGGTCTTTTTTTCAAAACCTTTGTGTATTTGGTTTTGGAAATACTGAGTTACTAAGGAAAATTTCAGTTTGCTATATTGTAATACTACCTGAAGTACCAGTCTACCACAGGTTAAATATTTGAGGAGTAAAGAAAAAAGGACTAAAGCTTTCAGACTTGTAATATTTATTATAGCATTGCCACATAGAATTTTGTATTTTATTTTTAATCATTATGATATTTTCTTCCAAAAATAAAAAAAAACCTTACCCTAGGTCCATTGAGTATGCATGCTAAATTTTGTTGGACTGCGCGTATACTTAGGTGGTTTCAGACAGACAAACATACCATACCTGCCAAGTCTCACACATTTTGATACATTCTCACACTCACACGCATTAAAGGAAAATTCTCACACAATTTATCAAAAGTGTTAGATTTATTTAGATTTATTAAATTGGTTTAGATTTCTGATAAAAAATCTATTTTTATCGAACTTTAGAACTCCTATTATTTTAAAATTTGCATTTGAAACGCAATTTTAGCCAATCTCAATACATAATTTTCATTGGGGGGTCCACACGATTCTCACTCATTTTCAACATTGGAACTTGACAGGTATGAGCATACACACAAATGGACACTACCAAATTATAGACTAATTTTAAAATTAATAAAATTAGACCCTCAAAGTTTTGATGATGGGGTTTAAATGTTGGCATGTCTATATTTCATGAAAAGGAACAGTTGTAACACATTGATCCAAGCAAAAAAAACGGGAAAGAGAAAATTATGTGCTATCAAGCCTTATCTCTGCTCTTTCTGCCTTTATCTGTTGCTTGTGAAAATGGCAAAATTCCTATGAAGAATTAATGATAATCTTTTAATCCTTTTTGATCCTAGACGAACTCATGTGCAATACTACTTCAGAAGACTATTACATCAACAAAACAACAAACTAACTTTCTCAGATGACCCCAGAAATCATTAATATAAATGATAGTTTTATATTTTGTAATTATATAATTCTATGTTCCATTAGAAAAAACTTTAGCATTTCATTTACAGGCTTATCTAAGCTTTAAGATCCTTTCATGGTTTAGAAGTAGTAAACCCTCATGTATTCTTTTCTAGAAGGGGGTACAAAGGACTGAGAGGCCACACATATAAGGTAGAAGCAAATAGGAGTTGATTGAATATCAGAAAATCCTTTTTTAGCAATAGAGTAGTAGGACTTTGGAATAGATTACCAGAATATGTAATGCTATCAATAGATGTAAATGATTTTAAGAAGAATTATGATGTTTATTACACCACTGAAAAGGTTTAAGGCCCTAGACATTGTGTAAATATGATTGTTATGACATGTGCTTGTATATACAAATTGTATACTTTTTTTTCACGCTAAAATAAAAATGTTCTAAAAATAATGTTCTTTCAGAAATGGAGAATTAGCCAATGATCACCTTCAAAATATCTAGTATTTATGGATTAAATGTTATGAGAGTTAATACACATAAATGTTTGGTTTAAGCTACTTTTTTGCTTTTATGAATAAAGGTGAAAAGCGAAAATAGTGCTCAGCATTTGTTTTGCAGTGAACTGTTGTAGAGTCAGTGTGCACTCTCTTCCTCTCTTTGCACCCCCCAAATTAATAGTAATTGCTTCTTCACTTCACGCCATTCTGGCTTACAAAACGTTTTTTATAAGAATGCCCTACTTTCTGATAGCAGGGGAAACCTGTAATAGTGAACAAAGTTATTAGGTTCAGTTTCCCCTACCAATTAGGGACACCTAAACTGGGATGACATTATATCTGTGAAATACAAAATACAAACAAAAGTACTCTAAAAGCATTTTCGAAAGAGGTGGCGCGTTGAGCACTTATCATGCACCACCAACTGATTTGGTTCTTTAGATAACAGAAGTAGCATTAGTCCAACTTTAAAATAAGATACAACAATGACACATTTATCTATGTAACCAAACATCATAACCAATGGACAGGCCCGTCGCTAAGGTGGGGCTGACCCCTCCTGGAAATCACTTGCCCCCCCCCCCGGGTGTTTTTGGCCATTTTTGACGTGTTTTGTCTATTCTTTAAGAAGATTAGCACTTTTTTACCAACACTGAGCACTTCTACTTGCGGCTCCCCAGATTTAATAGATGAACCTCTACTCGCTGTACCCAGGTGACGGGCCTGCCAATGGAGGGTGGTTGTATGATCTATTGTGCTCCTTGTGTGTCTTTTTTTCAAATTTTAGTGCAAAATGGAAGAGCACAAATATTTTAATTTCTTTTCCCAAGAGTTAGGATTATAATACAAGTTATATATTTCCCAGTTCCATTGAGATTTTGATGTTTCTGGTTATCAAAATTTAATCTCAATTCTTCGGAGTCTTCTCCGTATTTAAAAGATATTCCTGTTCAAATTCCTATTCTGCTTAATTCATCGATTTTCTGTTTATGTCTGATTCTAGAATTTTAATTTCTTTGTCTTTTTTAAAAATGTGGTTTATATACTTACCCGGCCCTGGATGTGTACTGTGGCCGGCCAAAACAGTATATAATGACCTGGGGGATTCGTTGCCCTGGGTCAGCACTAAAAGGGGGCGGGGTGTTATGTTGGACACTAAAATAATACAAGGGTGATAAATACCTAGAATTATCTCCCTTGCTACCGTCATGACGGAATTGAGTTTCCGGTCATGCACCGTGCTAGCGAAATAAAGAGTGCACTCACGTGGAGAAAAAGACTGAGTCATTATTCTTCTGGTGCGAGCCATGAAAACAACGTTCTTGTATTTGTCCTTGTTCCTTTGTTCATCTTCCTTTTTAGTGAGCCTCCCACGAGCTGGGAGACACTACAGGGGGTCGTAGGTTACCCTGACGTCTTTGTGACACTGTAAGGACTGGACAATTTTTGTCATTGCCCCTACGTATGAATATGAGCCCCCACCTTAAACCAACCGTGTGTCAAATTTGCCCTCGTGAGGAGGCAAATAAATCATATAAATACAGTTTGTTTTGATGTGAAGAAAATTAGTTTTCAGGTATTTCTTACCTTGAAGAAAACTTTGAATTTTTCAAACAAAACTTCCCATTTCATTTGAGTTTTCTTGTTGATGCTCAACAATGGAAACTGTTCTGGCTAGAAAGAGAAGTTAAAACAATTTGTTAAATAAATATTTTAATTTCTTTTCCCAAGAGTTAGGATTATAAGTTATTTATTTCCAAAATCACAGTAAACATTCCTAATGTCACTGTGGATATACCATATATGCCAGACTATAAGATGAGTGGTTTACAAGGATATTTGGAAGACTGTACCATAGCGAAGAGGTGCATGAATGAAAATAGATAGATAGATAAACGAAAAGAAAAAAATCGGAAGTTCAAAATATACAGATTGAAACTAACTAAAACAATCGACTTAACACTTTCGAAAAACAAGAGTGGTACATTGGATAACATCAAAGGGTGACTCAGGAGGAAGGGGAGTACGAGCCAAAACATCGATGAAAAATATCTCAAAATAGAAATCGGTTTAATAAACGAGCATGGGTGAATTCAAAATAGCCAAAGTTCAAAATATACAGACTGAACAAGATGAATGAATTTAATCCTTAGAAACGATAAACAACCAGAGTATAAATAAGAGTGACAGAGCGAAGACAAGAGAGAGTGCCCCCCAGATACGGACCGAGAGTAATCTCTGAAGCGCCTCTACCCACTCTCACACACACTCTCTCTCTCTCTTTTATGGGAATATCTGTGTGTGACAAGAACCTCTGTAGAATTACGAATAAACAGTATATTCTTTAACTAGAGAAATCGTCTCCGTCTCGATCCTTCATTACATTTCAGGCCAATTCATTCCATAGGCCGGCCTCCATCTTTCCGAAGTCCGGACACATCGTGCGCCCTGATACAGTCCACAACAACCAGCGCCGAAAGCAAACGAGGAGTATATACACCCGTTATGTAACACCGACGCAATTCCGGAGAGATCAACAACATCGACAAAACCCCATAATATAACAAGACTACAGACATTTCAGTAATAGTATTACTTTGTTTTCGTTTTGATTTTATGCAGCGACTATGATTCCAGTTTCAAATACCTTTGATAGATACCAAACCATTAATTACTGTGTAAAAGTAATTATCCCAATTAAAGTTGATATTTGGTTAAAATCGCTAACCTTAAACACTCAGTCGTTCATAAAAGTTGAAGGCAGTATAGTACTGTAGTAATAGAGCAAGTGCAGAATCACTGAATCGGAATTGATAGCTTGGAAGCATTTAGCGCAGGGTCCTTAAAATTGCGGGGCCCGTAGAATATGCTTTTTTTGCTACATAGTTAATCTGGGAATGCAGGTAGAGAAATATACTGACTTGTGTATGGAGTAGGCTTTCAGCAGTGCTATTGTATAGAAAGCATCCATTCAGTGTATCTGTATAATCTGATATAGCAACCCCAATGGAATATTCAGTCACTGGGGGTTTCATGTTGAATGCTGAAGAACTTGTACAGTTTGTATTCACACACATTGGAGAGTTGTCGTTCAGAGGAGTAAGACAGTCCGCACTAGGAAGAAGAAAAATAAAAGATATATCAAATGAAAATGCAGCAATTAAAATGTGTTATACTTTGTGGCTCCAATTCTCAAAATTATCTGCACTAATAATTATATAGGCATGCATTGACCTCTTTGTCAAAACTGACAATAGACATAGTAGCTATTTTGTAGAAAATGCCTTTTTTCCATTCTGATTGTAATGAGACAGGAAATATGAAAGATTCCAAGGGTAATAGTGTGAGTGACAGTGTTAT